>JAUEJL010079779.1:0-15415 GCA_032274825.1 Drosophyllum lusitanicum
ATCCATATCATTCTAGGACCTTAGAACAAGGAAGATATTTCTAGATCTCTCCATGTGTTCTTGAGCCTTCATGAATGATGTGGAACGTTTCGGAATCTCGAATATATTTTAGTGAACTAGGAGGGTCGTTACATAAAGCCCCAAAGGCCCAAACCAAACCCTCTCTTTTCTCACCTCCCTATCGCCTCCATTCTTCGTCGTAACTCGGCGGCGATCTTCCGGTTATACGGTCGGACCTCCGACTAATCTATCCTTTTTATAATATCCTTCCCTCTTCTCTTCTCTATCTATCAATTACTAAAAGGAAAAAAGAACAAGAAAAAGCAACTTAAAACTCCAGGCTTTACTCGGTTCGATCTGTTTGAGGTTGAAATTATTTCTGATTTGTAGGCTATATATCTATCTATGTCTTGATTTACGTCAATAAGGGGAGAGGGAAGTTAAAAAAAGCCAAAAAAATTCAGAAAAATTGTTCACTAGGTTTGAAGATGGCGGCTCCGGTTCAGGTTCAACCTCAGGCTGCGAGTGCTGGTGTCGGTGGTGCTGCTGCTGGCGGTCAGCAGTTTGTGCCGACTTCATTGTATGTTGGGGATCTGGAGTGGAATGTGACCGATTCGCAGCTGTATGATCTGTTTAACCAGCTAGGTCAGGTCGTTTCTGTTCGAGTTTGCAGGGACTTGTCGACTCGACGGTCGCTTGGTTATGGTTATGTCAACTACGCGAACCCTCAAGATGGTGAGTTCTGTTTAATAGAGTTTGTTATTGTTATGATTGCAACTCGTAATGGTGTCACGATGTTCAGAGTTGATAGGGTTTAGCTTTCACTTCGTGGTTGTTATTTGGATAGAAACAGTATCGCTTGCGTAAATCAACATCGTGTATTTAGGGCTTAGGTCCTCGTTATTGGTATCATGGTATGATCGCAGGTTACAAAAGGCGCTCACATCAGAGCAGCCTATGAAGCAGGCATCATGTGATGCAAGCGCATCATGCACTTTGTAATAGTTGGTTCTGTTTTCTTTAAGGTTTCTGAAGGTTTTAATAGGATTTTTAGCGGGCTACTTTTCTTTCTATAGGGGCATAGGGCTATTAGAGCCACTAATGTGAAGGATAGGTCATTTTTAGCGGTAACCTAAGTTCAGAAATCGATGCCTGAAATTGGAAGCATTGATTTACATGTATCTTTTTGAGGTGAAGTATTATAATATGTAAACATTCACAAGTAGAAATGCTGTGTAGAATTAATTTACAAGTACTTTGTGAACACCGGACACATTATATACGTAATGCTAGAGCCTCACGCTTTTAAAATCCAGGGCATGCTAAATGAACGACCAAACTTGCCTTTTACAGGATCTGATGATACGAGCTCCAACTCAAATACCTAATTTGGACATTTGGTTATGTATGTCTGGTGCTTTTTATTTTGCTTAAGATGTTGCAACTCATTTCATATAAAGGGTTGATGGTGTTTGTTGGATCTTGTATAGTTGTACGTGCTTGTCTTATTGATGAAGTGTATAATGATCAAATATAAAAATTTAACAGAGCAACCAGGCTCTTTTGATTAATTTTGGGAGCTTATGTCTAACATTCTTGCCATAAAAAGTTTGAACAAAGGATCAGCGTATTTAAAGCAAAACTCACTATGAACAGTAAAAACTTTCAGAATAAAGCACGTGCTTCCTCCAAAATGACGTTGGGGGACTTTACTAATGTATATACTTATATTGTGTTAGTGAATGGAAAGGAATCTTCTTGCAATATGGCTCACATAATGCAGGTAGAAAAAGCTGTTGATATACACAAAAAAACCACACTAAGAAGTTCTTATGGTTAGAGGGTGAAGTTTGTGATGCATTTTCCCTGGAAGTGGAAACATATTAGATATGTGATTTTACTTGATTTTTGTTGCGATGCTAATAACAAAGTCTAAGTGATAGAGAATTCACCTTGACATTTTATAGTTGAGTGGAACACACTAATTATCTTCTGAGTAATGTTGTAAGCTGAAAGCAATGTTCCTTATTCCTTTTTCTATGTTGATAACAGCTGCAAGGGCAATGGAGGTGCTGAACTTCACACCTCTGAATGGCAAGCCAATCAGAATAATGTATTCTCATCGAGATCCAAGTGTACGCAAAAGTGGCTCCGGAAATATATTTATTAAGGTATATTAATTATTCTCATCACTCTGTCTGCTTGTCTATGGTTTTTCTACTGACATGATTTTAATCTAAATAAAATAGAATTTGGACAAGGCAATCGACCAGAAGGCACTACATGACACATTCTCCACATTTGGTAACATTCTCTCTTGCAAGATAGCCACAGATGCAACGGGTCAGTCAAAGGGCTATGGTTTTGTGCAGTATGACAGTGACGAAGCTGCACAAAAAGCTATAGAAAAGCTCAACGGCATGCTCCTAAATGATAAACAAGTGTATGTGGGTCCCTTTTTGCGCAAGCAAGAAAGGGATATGGCTGTTGAGAAGTCAAAGTTTACTAATATTTATGTCAAAAACCTGTCAGAATCAACAACGGATGAGGAGCTGAATAGGATATTTAGTGAATATGGAACTGTGACAAGTGCTGTTGTGATGAAGGATGCTGAGGGAAACTCAAAATGCTTCGGTTTTGTCAACTTTGAAAGTGCTGAAGATGCTGCTAAAGCTGTTGAAGCTCTTAATGGTCAGAAGTTTGATAATAAAGAATGGTACGTTGGAAAAGCTCAGAAAAAATATGAGAGGGAACAAGAATTAAAACAACGGTTTGAGCAGAGTGTTAAAGAGGCTGTAGACAAATCACAAGGGCTAAACCTGTACATTAAAAATTTAGATGACACAATCGATGATGAGAACCTGAAGGAATTGTTTGCTTCTTTTGGTACTATAACTTCATGCAAGGTTTGTGGGTTTGAAAACACCTTCCACTTCGACATTAGTTTTTTGGAATCTGACATGCTGAATTAGCCCCATTATTTTTATTTCTTTTAACAGGTTATGCGAGATCCTAATGGAACAAGCAAAGGATCGGGTTTTGTTGCATTTTCGACTCAGGAGGAAGCTTCTAGAGCTGTAAACATAATTTTATCATTATTATTTTTTCATAATTTTGAAGTAAAAAAATACCCACCTTTCTTTTCTGTTGTGATAGCTTCTTGAGATGAATGGAAAGATGGTTGCTTCCAAGCCTCTTTATGTTGCGCTGGCACAACGCAAAGAAGATAGAAAGGCAAGGCTGCAGGTATGTTTTCACTGTCTTCTCATGCAGTATGGCTTTGTATGTATTACCAGATCAAGATAATGTGATTATGTTAGCTGAAAATAATTATAAATGAATGTGCTTTAAGAATTTAGTATTTAAAGGCACATGTGAGGACAGTGCCATACATAACTGGATGATGGATAATTGTATGTAATTCGATTTCCATGTAGGTTTCTAGTATTAATTTATTTTAGTGAATTTAGGTGCATAAATTTTTACCAACAAGAAAAATTTAAGCCCATGGGTTGCTGTGGGATTTAAAAACATACATTTAAAGCGTGTGTTTTTTAAGCGATAAATTAATAAAAGAAAAAAGTCAGTTTATCCGTGATCTTTTGCTTGTATCAATTTAGTTGATTAGAGAAAAAAGGTAGAATATTTATTATTTAGTTGTTGTATAATAATATAAAACTTTGGTGATTTGATTTTTAGATATATACAACTATATTTTTTCTTTCTTAAAAGTCTAATTCATATTATAAAAGCATTCTAATTTTATAATTGGGTTTAGTTTCTGTAAATGTATTGAAGTTGTCACCTTTTGCTATTGTATATACCCAATTTTGATAAACTACCATTTAGAGTATGGTACAACAGATCATTTGTTTATAAATATTGAAAATAAAATAAATATTTTTATTTTAATGATAACAATAATAATAATAAAATCAAATTTCATCATCATCTACGGTTTGCAGTTTGGTTTGGGAACGTGAGGTTCATCTTCATCTATATGTTTGGAAACGTGGGATCGTCTTCATCTTCATCATCAAAATAATCGAAACTTTCTGCCATTGATGAAGGGTCATCGATTCATCTTCATCTGTTGTACCCTAACAACGATTTTCATTTTGAGATTTCAAACCTTCGTCAATTGATTTGCGTTTGTTCGGTTTGATTGAGGTCTTTTCATGGGTGTGATTTCTATCAATCTCCATCACAGATCTAGGTGTGATTTCATCGATTCCATCTTCAAAGGCCAAAGGTTTGAAGGTGCACTTTGATCTTCATCTGCGTTTTAGGGTTCATTCTTCAAAACAAAACCCTTTCAATCACAAATCTTCATTTTAGGGTTCATATGCGATTTAGGGTTTTTCAGATGTGGTTTTAGGTTCGATTTAGGGTTTCATATGCGATTTACTGTTTGTTTGATCTGGATTTGTGTAAAGGTTCATATAGGTTCATCAATTTTTGGTCTTATGTTCAAGTTCTGGTTTTTTGTTCACCATCCCCTTGAGCCTGTTCATCATCTGGATGCCATTTGAACCTGTTCATCATCTGAATGTCATATGATTGTTCAAGATATGGTTTTGTGTTTCGTTTTTTGGTAAATATTTGTTCATTGATCTCATCAAATTCTTCCAGATTTGTTTAAAGGTGGGGTTTTTTATTGTTCCAGATTTGCTTGAGTTTGGGGTTCATATGGTTAAAGATGATGAATGTTCATATATTTGAATGTTAATAATAATTATAATAATAATAATAAATAATATTTTAGTATTAAAATAAATCAAATTGAGATAACTACCTGCAACTTGTGTAGCAGGTTTCCCAATACATAAAATGGCGGGTTTGGTAAGTTCAATGCGTTAAACTGTAGTTTTTAAAGTTGGATACACACAATAGCAATAGGTGACAAGTTGGATACATTTTCAGAAACTAAACCCTTTATATTTTTCACAAATACATTTATTTTAAAGTATCAAAAAATAAATACTTCAAAATTTAAAGAATTACACTTAATATAGAATATCTGTCAAAAGATTTGTTTACAAAACAATTTTAATGTTATTAAAAAACAATATAAAAACAAATGAAATGCATAAGGCTTTGGGTGAGACATAAGAGGGTGAGAGAAGAAAATTTAAAAGTAATATAATATAAAACATTTTTAATGTTGTTTTTAATTAAAAGACATTAAAAATAATAAATAAAGTGTGTAAGGCTTTGGGTGGGGCATGAGCGGGTTATAGAGGAGAATTTATAAGGAAGCGTAAAAAAAATAAGGTTGGTATCTGCTTCGAACATGGGACCTGTGCTTTATAGAATAGCTTGGTTACCAATCCATCTAGAAGTTATAATGCATACTTTGTGGGTCCTTATACATAACACATATGACATATGGTCTTTGCATGTTAGAAAAAGACGATTTTTCCCTAATAAATCTATGGTAAATATAATAAGTCAAATGGTGTTGGTTTGACCTTTTTCTCTATGCAGGCACAATTCTCACAGATGCGCCCAATTGCTATGGCACCTACAGTAGCACCTCGTATGCCAATGTACCCCTCTGGTGGTCCAGGTCTAGGTCAACAAATATTCTATGGTCAACAGCCTACGTTTATTCCACCACAAGTAATCCCACTTACATGACTCATATTTTGTCAATACACTTCGTAAATGGTTGTTCACTTTATGTTTTATGAGATTGACTTGAGTTGATATTCGTTAAATGACAGTCAAAAGTATTGGGTGGTAAAAATGGGATGGTTAGACACTGGTTGGAACAGGTCAAATGGTTAATTTGTTAGTTTGGGATTGGCTACAAGCAATTTCTAGATCTTTGAATTTTTCTTGAATTTTATACAGTAAATGTAAATAAATGTGATAAAAACAACTAAACTTTTGAATTGATAATCTAAATTCTTAAGTAAAGTGAGTTGCAAGTTCTTATGCATATTGACATTTCAGGTGATTTTCACCTCGTTGGACGTGCTTGACCTATTTGACATTTTGAACCTTTCGTTCTAGTAAAATTCTTTAGCACAACCAATTTAGCTCGTTAGATATGAAACATAACCCAAATGCACCTATTTATATATAGATTATGATAATGTATGTCACTTTAATGCCTTTTCCGAGTTTGGAGGAAACAGAAAACAAAAGAGGAACATAGAGACAGAAAAAAAGAAAATTAATTTTGTTTTTCATGTTCCTGTGTTATAAGAAGCGAACAAAGATAAAGCAAATCATCTCTTTTGCGCTTCCAAATAATAAATAATTATAAAAGTAATAAATCACTTTTCTTCCAAGTCATCACTTGTTACCCTTCTTCGCATGGTGCATAAATATTTTAAGTTGAGACTGTTTTGGGAATTTTTGGAATCGTTATATAAGTAGTAAATCACTTTCCTGCTAAATTATCCAATTTTTGGAAGGAAAGTTTTAAAGAGAATTAACCAAATCTTCTCTGGCCCTTTTCTGTTCTTGAAAAACAGCCAGGAACACAACTATTCTAGTCTTCTTTCTTCCTCTCTAAAATATAACTCAGGAACACATAGTAAGAGTAGCAGTCCATGGTTTTCTACTTGATGCTCTTTCTTAACTGATTAGTTTACTTTTTTATAGTTTTCATTAATATCATTATTATTTTAATGATGGAACAGCCTGGATTTGGGTACCAGCAGCAACTTGTACCAGGTATGAGGCCTGGTGGGGCTCCAATTTCCAACTTCTTTATGCCAATGGTTCAACAAGGACAACAACGCCCTGGTGGTAGACGTGCCGCTGGTCCTGGTCAGCAAAACCAGCAGCCTGTTCCCTTTATGCAGCAGCAGGTTTGTTTTGCAGTCTCACCTTCGCACCAATTACATCACAAGTTAAATTTTCGATTAATTTTTCTACTTCTATATCTTTGTAATCAATTAAATCTTCATGACAAATAATAATAATAATAGATGCTCCCACGTGGGAGGGTGTACCGTTACCCCCCTGGACGCAATGCACCTGATCCTTCTCTGGCTGCCATTGGAGGTGGAGGTGGAGGTTTAGTTTCTGTTCCATATGATATGAGTGGAGTCATGCCATTACGTGATGCTGGAATCTCACAACCAGTTCCTATTGGCGCTTTAGCTTCTGCACTTGCAAATGCTTCTCCCACTGAACAGAGGACGGTATGTTTTTTTATAAACAAACACACACACACACATTACATGCCCCTAAGTAGTTAAGTTTGCATCGGAGTGTGTTTGGCATCTCGTTTCGAATGTGTTCATCTTAGACATAGCATTCAAAATCAGGTTATCAACTATAACAAAATTGGCTGCAGGAGCCAGTGTTTAGATATGCTTCTGTTTGAAGATGTGATATTCAGATACAACTATATGACTATTCGGAAAATTCTGATTGTTCATGCATATAGTTGTAAAATGACCATATATAATTGGTTGCCCCAGATTATTATGATCAAATTGATGTACCTAAACACTTGAAACTTTTGATCCACAATCTGAAGGCTGAATATGTAATTATTAGTTTTAAAAAACAATGCCAAATACCCCCTCAAAATTACTTCAAAATCTGTTTCTAGGACTTTTTATTTTTTTATTTTTACTTTTGTCTTTCTTTAAAATCTGATATTGTTCACTGATTTGTAGATGTTGGGAGAAAATCTGTATCCTTTAGTAGAACAGTTGGAACCTGAAGCAGCAGCAAAGGTAACTGGGATGCTTCTAGAGATGGACCAAACTGAGGTTCTTCACTTGCTGGAGTCCCCCGATGCTCTGAAAGCAAAGGTAGCAGAGGCAATGGATGTCTTGAGGAATGTTTCTCAGCAGCAGCAAGCTGGCGCCGCTGCTAACCAAATGGCGGGTCTCTCATTGAATGATGGCATTGTTTCCTAGACTCGTGATGGGGGTCGAACCAATGGAAATTTAAGTGCTTTATTGGTAAGACATTATATGCTAGTTTGGGTAGAGTATGTTAGACGTTAGAGAGATGATTTTTCTTTTTTCTTTTTGAAAGGCAAGATAGAGATGTTTTGAATTGCTGGATTTTTATATGTTATGCTTCGACTTTTGACGATTGTTGGGGATTTTGTTTTACTTGGGGTTGAAACAATTTTGGCTTAAAACATTTAAAAGATGCATTGATGTTAAATTACGTGTTGAATATTTGCTGCAGCGATTTTGATGCATGTAATGCGTGCGACATATACAAAATTGCACAAATGCATCTATGCTAAAACTAGCGTATGATTTCTGTTATGCCATTGTGTTTCATTCGTGATATGTTCGTGATAAGAAGCTTATGGTTTCGGCCACATGCATAACTATCCCTTTTCCTTCGCTTTAATCAATAGAAGTTGAGATATATATTTTGTTTGAGTCGTGATGATAGTGATGACCGAAGGATGTTAGTGATGTTGACGTAACAAGAGGTGATAGCAATGATGCGTGCTATCATCGCGGATCCTAAACAATGGGTTTAGTATGCACAAAAGTAATAGATGCAAGAGCTATCTTTTATAACATATTTAACAACAGTACGTAGATTCATAACACTAAATTAGATAAAAAGAAAAGAGACCAAACAAGTGTAATGGGTCAAATGAAAATGTCATAATATAATATAACGGCTTAAAAGGATTGAAAATAAACAGAAAAAGATTGAACATGGACAACTAAAATAAAAAAAGACAATAATTAATTACGTAACGTAATAACAAAAATATCTTGTCAACCAATAAATTAAAGTCGATGCATCTATGTACAATTAATAAAGGGTTTACTTATCCAAAATGATTCAAAGGCAAATGTATTTTTATGAGAAAGCGTTGATACAAGTAGTTAATGTTTGGCTGATTGTGTCAATTTGTAAATCAGAAGACTTGGACAGTGCAAAGTGATTTTGAGTGTTAAAACCTTCTTTGGCTAGACAATTGACTCAATTGTGAACCTTTGCTTCTGCCATTTTGGTTGAAGAGATATAATTAAAGATTTGTGATGATCCCTTGGAGTAGTTGTTTCTTTGGGGCATCTTAGCTTAGAGCTCATCTTTTAGGTGATCTAAGCATGTGGATTTCATTTATTGTGTGGAACTCTGAATTTTGAGCTTGCTAAAGTTGGAGAAGATCATCTAGTAGGTGTTCTTGGTGATTCTTGAAGTTCTTGTAGTTGTATGCTTGATCCATGCTTGGTTTGGGACGATTTAAGCTAGTTGGTGACTTATGTTGCTTGGTTCTTCATTTGCGGATCATCAAAACTTGAAGGTTGGTTCAAGAAAGTGTTCTTTTGATGATGTTTGTTGTTAATTCCAGGGTTTATGTGGCTTTAGGAGGTAGAAACTGAGTCGAACATGTAGATACATGTTGCTTTTGATGAGTTAATCATTGGTTTTTTGAAGTTTTAGATGCCATTACCTGCTTGGAAATGATTTGTAACTGGATCACTCGAGTTGGTACCATTTGGGAATTCTTTTGCAAAAAGTTCACAACTCCAGGCAAAACTAGTTCGTGTCTATGAATTGGGTAGTTCATCGCACAATCTCAGTTGGGGCTGTGATTGCTTGTTTTGTAGAAGTCATATAAAATCAACCGTAACTCAGTGTTGGTCGTATTATATATATTTGAAAAGATCGTGGAGTCTGCTATAAGTTTCTTTAGACTTAGAGAGGTCAAATAGAAAATCTAGCAGGTCAAATTGTTGATACAAGACAACAAGGTCAAACTATAAATATGTATATCTACATATGAGTGAGGTTTTGGATAAATTGGGCTATAAACTTCATCGAGTCTTAAAATATAGTGCTGCCATTGGTTAATTCTTATATAATGTGTGGTAGTTTAGTAGCTAACAAATTGATTTGTCCATACCTGTTGAAGTATGGATAATGGTATGTTTCAACTGTTGGGTAGTTATACTTGTACATGGTAGAACTTGCTTCGGTTTATGAATAAGGGACCAGAGCCGTCTTAAGGGGCGGGCCACCTGGTCGACCGCCCAAAACCCATGGCTAGATGGGGCCCACAATTAGTATAGTCTTTTATATATATATATATGCGTATGTAACCAAGTTTATTGAGCCCAAATGTACAGATAGATATAGAAAAAAGCGAAATTTCTTAGGCCGGAAATCTGAATCACGGACTTAGAAATTGAAATAGCAATCGGCTTGGAAATCTCGGATCATAGCAACCACATAGGTGGGAAAAGAAAAGGGAAATCAATGTCGTAGAAAACTATTTGGCTATGAATAAGAAGTCGAGGCTTCGGGGAGATAGTAGAGACGATTGGTCTCATCATTAGTGATTGGTTCTCCTTTTGCCCCTTATTGATTGTTAGTTAATTAATTTGTTGAAATTACTTGAATTCACTTACTTATTTAAGTAAGTCACTTGTCAATTTGTTACTTTAAATCATTTGAAATTTAATCAGTTGATATCAACTATCAAGTTTGTTAGTGTCACTTATTTGAAATCTTGAAAATTAGCCCTTAGTAGTTATTTAGTTTATTAGTTAAACCGGTTACTAGAATCACTTGATATTAAGTTAATTGGTGTGTTTACTTGAATAATTGAATTACTTGATATCAAGTTAATCGATTTGTTTACTTGAATACCTGAATCACTTTATAATTAATTAATAAATCATGTTTTCTAAAATGTGTTTATCCTATAGTCAAAAAAGAAATAAAAGAAAATAATCTGAAAACATAAAACGATCTCAAAAGAGGATCAATGGATAAAATTTTGAAAACATAAACAATTATAAGTTTAATATTTTTAGGGGTCCATTTTTTCATTTTGCCCTGGGCCCCGGAAAAGATTGAGACGGCCCTGGCCTTGTTATTCCCCTCCGACAAACAAGTACATCCTTGATACAAAGTATGAACAAGTACATCCTTGATACAAAGTATGAACATAAGCATGCATAAACAGTTACTAACAACATAAACAAAAACTAAACACAATGATCTGGGTGGTTCTGCTCCTTAAGCATTAATGATGGATAGAACGTACTGTCTAAATCCAGGTCACTACGACCTGGAAGAAACACACCTAGTGTGTGTATCGCAAGCATAACCCTCTACAAACCAAGCCACGAATATAAGCCTGACTCTAAACATGGTTTTAAGCCAGAATCAAGGTGGACGCTTGACATTGGTCACAAGTGTCCCCTCCATCCTCATTCACTAGTTAATAGTGGTTCTAGTTGATCCTCATCATCAGCAAGCCTAGAACATGAGTGCCAAATGTATGAACTCACAATTGCATATGACAATTTAAATAATATGATACGTCGCCAAAGAATTTCAGGACTATCTCATAGAATCCACAAGTGTCAGGGCCTTCGCCACACGATAACTCCTTATTGGCTAACATTAATCGTGGCAAACATGTCTTACCAAAATGACATATGGATTGACATTGCAACCTATAAAGGACAACAACTTTATTTTCTCATGATGATTTGGACAAATGATCCCCATGCTCTAATAAGATGGTACCTACTCATCGGCCACCGTCACCTATAAATAGAGACATTCATCTTCAGTCTCAAGTACACACCTTATACAACCATCCAGTCATACTTATTACTCACCTAGCTTCCATGGCCTTCATTAACATAAGCTTTGTAGCAGTTTGAAAGGATTCTTCTCTGTAAGCTCTCTAACATGTTTATTACATCTTAGTAGATACGTAGAGATCAACAAGAACCATCAAAGATTAGACTTATAACTACCTTTATTATACACATTCTACTTTATAAACGAACAATTGATGCCATCCGTAGGACCGCTACGAGTAGCCATCTTTTCCCTATGTTTTTTCTTTTGCCTTTGTTGTTTTATCCATCATCATTTCCTTCCTCCTCTTTTTGAAATATATTCACAAAATTGTTGATTTAGTTACGGTTAGTGGGTAAGCATCTAAACCCCAGATTGCACGTCCTAAAGGCAAGTTCATAGGGTCATACACCATCCACTCGCAAATCCTCCTACCCAAATAATGGATGCCTCCCCTGAAGCACAAACCCTCAAGAGAAACCTGGTAGTAAGGAACCGACTATTGTTCACTCCCATTTAAGTCTCACCATCTATTTCGTTATTCCAGTGGCCCCTGGTCACCCCATCACTGCGCCTACGGTCACCCAAGCCATTACCCATGTAGAGACCCTGAATGGACCCTCGAATAGACACTAGGAACAACCTTAGACTTATCTTAGATGATGTCATTCCAATAGCTTATGCATGTGGGGGGGGGGACATAACACTCCAACGATGTGCCTGCCATACCTTAAAATCATGGTAAAACCTAAGTTGTGGGTCATCGGGCCATAGTCCCTCGTCAACACGAAAATAATTAACCCCTGACATGACCATGTTTTGAAGGGATAAAAGTAGGACAAATGTCACCGGCTTTTATTTTGTCTCGTACAAAGTGGCAGTCAATCTCTATATGTTTTGTCCTTGCATGTTGTACAGGATTAGAAGCCACTGTAATTGCAGAAGCATTATCACACATCATCAGCACTGGAGTAGGAATGTTGATGTTTAAATCTTTGAGTAAACAATGGATCCATGTAACTTCACATGTGCAGTAAGCTAGTGCCCTATATTCAGCTTTAGTGGATGAACGAGATACAACATCCTGTTTTTTAGATTGCCACGAGATTGAACTAGAACCAAGCAAAACTCCATAACCAAAAATTGATCTTCTGGAATTGGGACAACTAGCCCAATCACTGTCGCAAAAGACAGTAAGAGTAAATTTATTTTGAGCCTGAAATAGTAAGCATTGACCTGGGCATAATTTTATGTATCTTAATGTTCAAATCAAGGCTACCATGTGTGTAGTTCTTGGGCTTGGAGGAATTGACTTAGAGTTTGAGCAACAAAAGAAAGATCAGGTCTTATGAGAGTAAGGTATATGAGTTTTTCCCACTAAAGTTCTATAAAGAGAAGGATCTGGAAGTGGGTCTCCATCTATGTGGTTAAGTTTGATGTTTGGGTCTAGCTAGAGGAGTGGTGATAGGTTTAGAGTCAAGGACAAGAGCTTGTGTTATGAGGTCAATTGCATCAAATCTTTGAATTTAAAATTCCCTTGTGTCAATAGCCTTATAGATGAATGGATTATGAAATGTTTGTATGCCTTTTCAAAGCTAAGGATATATAATTGCTAGTGAGTTGCGAAGGCCGACAATCAAGGTATCCTTGATTGTATGAACACAAGTCCTTATTTCTCTTTTCTTTTGTTCTCCTATTAGAGTTGAGCCTCATGACTTTAAAGTCTCTCTTCCCAAAAAAAAATTCGTCAACACATATCGAGTCTAGGAAGCTATCATTTTGTCTTGGAGCCAAGTGTAACTGTGTAAGCCTTGTCCAAGCATTCCTAGTACGTTTAGGAGATATTTGGGGTGGTTTATTTTTAGCAACAATCGAAGAACTTCAATTTGTGCAGCTAGATCAAAATGTGGGGTTTTCATCGTTTTTGGTGAAGGGGGTTCAAAAACCAAATCTACAAAGTTTCAAAAACTTGTTTTTTTCATATGTGAACTTTTATTTATTAAAATATTAATTTCTATTAATTTAGAGTGTGTCAAAAACCCAATAAAAACATCACTCGCGTTTTCATAAAGTGACTTGTCACTTGTTTGGTTGCTTGTTCATGTATTTGTCAACTTCAAGATGCCTTTCATGACTTCTCTTCAAGATTCAACCAAGGAGTATGTGTTATGGAGATAATGTGGTCTCTTTATAATATGTGTGTGAATGCATTGACATTCAATAGATATATGTATGAGATGATTATGAGTACAATCAACACCACCTTTTTTGGGGCGCCTATATGTGCAATATCATATTCTTTGTTATTGCATATCTTCAAATTTGTTGGAGACACATTTCTTTCAATGCTAATGACATAATATCATTTAAAGTAGTGAGATTTGTATTTTTTTTTTTCCTCTTGAAATACAACTAGAATAAAATATTTGTAACAAAACTAATTACATCCAGGAAATTTAGTACATGGTTTATGGGATTCATGAAGGATTCTCAATTTTTCGGTTGATGGATGATTGGCTCTATTATTCCTTTGTTTGGAGAAATGAACTACAAATTAGATGGAATTCCTTGGTTCTCTTCTGTTCAAAATAATATTTTCGAATCTACTACTTGGGTGACTCTTTAATTATTACTAGCATCGTACCCGCGTAATGCTTCGGCAATAAATAGTTTCTGTTTTACAATATGTCGTTTTCAAGAATGTAATAATATGTTATTCACGCGATTCAATGTCACAAAAAAGTTTTATATAGCAAGATGTCCGTTGTTTTTAATTTTCTTTTATTTGCATCAACTATTATATTAATTTTAAAAATAATTTTTAAAAGACATTAAAATAAGAAAAAAAGATTTACATTTATGAAATAAGGAGAGAGAAGTAAATAAGATTTTAAAAATTATGTTAATGTGTGGTGGATAATTGTGTTTGTGTGAGAGAGTGTGTTATGTGGGAGAGTATATTTTAAATGAATAAAAAATTATAGTAATTAGAAGAGAGAGTGAAATGGTTAAAGATTGTGTGGATGAGATTAATTTAAATAGAATGAAAGGTCAAGATATTGTCTTGATTGAATTTTAAAAACTCTTAAAATTAAGGAGGAAAAAGAATGTTAAATGGTTCATATAGTAGTATAGGTATGACAAAAAAGGAACAAACTGATTTTTCAAGAAATTAATTAAGTCTTCGTTCCTTCATGTGTTCAGTGACATTCAACTTCTTTCTTTTCTGTGGTTTAGAGCTGGTTGTAACAAGCTCAAAAGTGCTCCATGAGAGTAGTGGATACAGTTTTCAGATACCGTGTCGCTTAGGTGCATTTAATTGCTGTTTTTACAGCTCTAGCTAGGATCCTAACTAGGAGGCATTATTCCTGTTATGTAGTGTCGTATCTTACTAATCGTTTTGTAGGTCTAAGGTATCAAATGTCAATCATGAATATTGAAGTAATCACACATTATGATCTTGATATGGAGTTTGTATGTGTACGATATAGAAAAACAATAACACAGTTAATGAACAATGAAAACTTAGATTATGAGGGTTTGTAAACATGTATTTATCCTCTTTGAGTATTTACAATATCTATTCTATACTTAGGTCCGTTTGGTTCTCGGAATGAATATAAAGGAATTGAAATTTGACCAAGGAATTGGAATTTATAGGAATTGAAATTTGTGAAAAACCGGAATTGGAATCTAACCACAAAATAAATTAATTCAATATGTATGAACCAAAATAAATTATATAATCAACCGCTCACCACCCCTACCCTCTCCGCCCTACCCCCTCCGCCACCCTACCCCACCCTTACCCCTACCCCCACTTTACCACCCTACCCTACCCTTATCTCCATCTTACCTTACT
>JAUEJL010079790.1:0-15414 GCA_032274825.1 Drosophyllum lusitanicum
CCCTCTAGTTTGTAATTAATACAAACTTCACTCAAAATGTAATCTTCTATTCTATACAATTAATAAACCTAACACATGTTGTAGGCTTAAGTAGGCTAATTGTGTTATGATATGATATGTACCTATGTTAATGGCTTTTGTTGGCCAACTTTACAATGCTATGGCTTTTGTAAGCCAATTTTGTTATGCTATCGCTTTTGTAGGCCAACTTTGTTATGCTATGGATTTGTAGGCCAACTTTGTTATGCTATGGATTTGTAGGCCAACTTTGTTATGTGATGGCTTATGTAGGCCAAATGTGTTAGTGTCGGCACTTTTTAAGTTGTTTGGGTTAGCTTTGTCTGGATATAGTTGGGGCCTTGTGCCGTCAGCTATGATGAACGGTGATTCGTCGATCGCAAATCTTTGGTTCCTGCAGAACCTCCGTCCCTCAACTTGATGATGATGGGCTCTCAGCTCCCACTCATCCTGATGGGGTAAGTTCCTCGATAACGCAATGGTGGACCACTACCCACTTTTCCACCGGCGTGGTGGAAATACTCGGTTTCCCCAGTCAGGATAATTGAGTCGGGTTAGCTTCCTTGCAAGACGTGATTCCTGCTAAGTAACCGGTGCTTCGCAATGTGTTAGGATAGACTTGTTTGCTATTATGTGATATGATATTTTTGTTATGATACTACTGCTTAACTATTATTCAATAGCTATTTATAGCTAACCCCTCTCCATGTACCCTTCCTTTGTGTAGTTTGTGCTGGTGAGGACAGTTGACTGTTATGGTTTATGATATCGGTTTTTGAGGAACACATTTGTTTATGCTTTGATTACCTTTTGTATATGTTTGTAACGGTTAGCCGATATTTGGTAACACCGGTAGTTTCTGTTGGTTGCAACTTATTTTGTAGGTTGTAAATATTAAATTAGATATAAAAATGTTTCCGCTGTTTCGGCTGTAGATATTTTGAAAAAATAGGTTCGTTGACAGCCATAACCACGCAGTTTCAAAACTCTATTTTAGATTTAAATAAAAAAACAAAATAGCTTCTAATTTGACGATTCTTCAAAGTAGTCAAAGTTTACTTTCAAGATCAAGATTCTCATCCACATCTCCCAGCTCAAGATAAGAAGATTTTCTGAAAACAACAGAGCAATAAGATCTACATATGCTGAAAAGACAAAACAACTTTTATTTCTATACAAAGGGAGAGATTGTTAGGATCAAAATATTGTATAGAAATATAAGTTTATATTGTGAGTGAGGTTTGCATAAAAATTCAAACTTATGGGCGTTAAATGTAAATACTCCAAGGAGTACATATATATAGGGATATGACTAAGGGTGAATGTAACTTGGATTCTCGGTTGAGCTCATTTTAGCAAATAAAGTGTGTATGTTTTTATGGTGTAATCTCTTCTCTCTCTCCCCCTCTCTCTCTCTATTTGAACACAGGCACACACACACCCGAGATCTCGTTGTTCCATGTTCATCTTGTGTTCAGCTTCAAATCACACACATATAACGGACCACGACAGTATGAGAGCAACGAGTGTAGATTTGTTCTGAAACATAATTAAAAATCAAATTTTTTGTGAAATTTTCGTAAACCGTCAGTTGTTCTTAGTGAATTCAAAATCATCAAGAAATCAGTGGTTTTAGTTGCTATTCTACTTGATCTGTAGTCGATTAGTGATGTAGAACCATTGTGAATTGGTTAGACTCAAATTGGATTACATTACAATGCTCAATTTGCATATCTAAGGAGTTTTTCTGTTCAACATGGTCTTGAAAGTTTTGATCAAATTCATTATTGATTTGAATCTGATTTTGGATAAGAAATGGATTAGGAATTGTATATTAATCAAGGCAAGTCGATTGTAAAGGAATTTTATGATTACAATCAACCTTGAATCGAAATTGGATTTGGTGTTCATCAACCCAAGAACAACCGAGTTTTGTGTTGATAATTTAAAGGAAGTTAAATTCTAGAAAAGTTGCTAAGTCAAGATTAACCGAATTCGGTCGTAAAGGGAACTACAACTGAATTCGGCTCTTAATATCATGCTAGTGTCAACCGAATTTCAAGGTTAACAAAGTTTCAACTTCAACCGAATCTTCAAGTCATCCGAATTCTTAAGTCAACCGAACTTCATTTTGTATCAACCGAATTTTAGTCAAAGTTGGTCAATCAAAGTTAACCGAATTTCACAAATCAACCGAATTTGGTCGATTTCAACCGAATTTCATTCAAATTCGGTCAATTCGAATTCAAAGACTCACCCGATATTCGAACTCATTTTGAGATCCGAATTCCAAACTTGATAACCAAATTCACAAGATGACCGAATTTGGTCATCATTTAAACCTAATTTTTAAACCCGTATATTTTTCACCTGAATTCGGTCAAACCAATATCAGTTAACCTTTCACCCGAATTTGAATTCTCGTTTTTTGCTATCATTTTTGAAATCCGAAATTTAAGTATTGAATTTTCTATTATATTTCAACCCCGATATCGGTCAATCAAATTTCAACATAAATCTAAAATTTTTGATATCCAAATTCGGTCAACCAAATTTTCAACCGAATTTCAATCATTTTGAGATCCGAAATTGGTTAAAATTTTCACTATCAACTTAATTTCTTTGATTTTCACATCAAATCTATTACCACTCCTTATTGATCATTATGTGATTCAAGTTTTCTAAAGATGAATTTTTCAAGAATATCAATTTAGGAGAATTTGTCAACTTGGTCCGCAATCTACCCTTGCATGACAAAAGTAGAAGAACAGTTAAAGACCATGTTGGATGATGTGTTTCTTCTATATGATGACTTAGAAGAGGAACACACAGGGCATAATAAGTAACTTTCTAAATTGTGTAATAGACATCAAGATTCTTCAACAAAGAATCATCTTCATGAATATCTGATGGAAAAGAAAATAGCAGATTCTCTGAAAGAAGAGATTGAAATGCTCAATGGGAAGATCTCTAAAGTGTCTGAGGAATGTCAACTTTTAAAGAACAAATGTTAAAAGTATGAAGTTAAAAATTGGGAACAAAGGAGCTGATTCTAAAAAAGAGAAGACAAGAATAAATGAACTGAGAGAAGAAAATGCTAAGCTAAAAGAATTGTGGTGTGATTCTTCTGTAAAGCATCAAAAGGTATAGTAGAAGTTAAACTATGAGGAAGTGTTGTTTGACAGACTTAGCACTAAAAAGGCTAAGTTGAAAGAAAAAGTCAAAAGACTAGAGCAATAGCTTCTTTTTGCTTTTCAACCATGTATTCCCAACTCAGTTTTTGAGAAGAAAATATTTAAGCATCAGACGACATTGGACATTGAAAGAGAGAGTTTTGAGAAAGAGAAAACAAAGTTCATGGCTAAAGTCATCAATTCTACGCTTATAGCAGGAAAACTTGTTGAATGCAAGCAGACTTCTGCTAACAAATGTAAACCTTCTGATTCAATTTCTAATTGTAATAGCTAGTCTAATTCTTATTTCTCTATTGCAGGTACTGAACAGTAATATGGAAGTTTCACCTTTGTTAAAAAGACAAGAAGAGTACTATGTATCTAATAGCTCTTCTCAATTAGTGAAACATTCGATCCAAGCAACAAAATTCTCTCACAAACAGAAGAAACCTGAATTCAAAGCTAAATAGAATGTTTACTATTCAAACAGTTATAACTCTAGTTTCTCTGTTCTCACAGATGATTCATTGCTAAAGAAGAAACAGGCATGGATTTACAAGAAGAATTTATCCGAGAAATCTACCAACATTAAATCATTGTGTGATCAAACAGCTGCAAAGACAATGAATTCATCCTAGACACGTAAGAAGAAATCTTCTGAGACAGCTCCAAGGATTTCAGATAGAGTAAAGAATGTTTTTAATGATGAGATCTCGTCTAATGCTATTCCAAAATTTTTACTCAAGATAACAACAAACACAAATCTTTCTCCAAAACAAAAACAAATTGTGATTTTGTGCTAACAACTGATGTAAAGTATCCTTTAGTAGTTTACTCAGTCAAGCACTTAATTAGATTATTAAAGATTCGTAAATCGTCAAAGACAAAACATGAGTTTGTGGTAAAAAATAGAATTCTCCAATTGCATTCGGGACCATTGAACAAAAAGGTCCATAAACCAGTTATTATTGAAAATACAAAAACATGGAGTCAAAAACTGCGAGTACTAACTTTTCTGGACCCAAAGCCAAATGGGTATCAAAGTTTTTCAATCCTTTTTACAGTTAGATGAAGATAAATCTCTTGGAACATAATGAACATCATTCAGACTACATTGAAGATAATTGTATTCAGTATGCTTATAAAATTATATCACATGACTATAAGAAAGAAAGAGTCCCTTACAATACAATTCTTATTCATTTTGTTCAGCATTAGCCCGAGTCTGATGACGTGAGATGCTTATTTTGTGCACTTTATCATTGCTTGATAGTACTTGTGTTCTAATGAGTTGTATTTTGTAGTGGGAGTTTTTATGTTTATGCTCTACAATCTTTTTAGAAAATCCAAAAACATAGAAAAATGAAAATCCAAAAACAATACAAATATTGAAAATACAAAAAGATTTTATTTTTCAAATTTTGTTATTCAAGAAGGTATATTCATTCTTCGACTAATTCCAATACCTTGCTTGTTTGTTTGTTGATCTTTCAAATGATCATCTTTCATTTCATGTGTAACATCCGTAAACCCTAGTTGTTATTGTGTTGGTGATGAGTATTTAGTAATTGTTTACGTGATTATTTGTTTATATTGATAAACGATTGAGCTGCGAGTTATACGTAATAAAATGAATATTTTATATCGTATGCGTTTATGATGTGGTTGAAATTGTTTTTAAACAGGGGGCGTAAATAATATCTTTTTGCATGTTAATTAACTAGATTTGACTGCTTAATTGATTAATTGTATGTTAGTAAGAAGTATAGTACACTATTATTTGTAATTATCTAAATGTTTAGCCGCCTCTTATATGATAAACTTCACTATGAAGTTAGTCTTCATGTGTATGTGTGTATGTGAAAGCATTGTGAAGAAAACTCAAGAAACACACAAGCAAACTTGAATTGTGAAACTTTGATTTAGTGTGAGATTTTACAAAACAAAGGTTTGTATATGTTTCTATCATGATTCATGTTAATATTTGATATGTATATGTTAAGTTTTAATGCTTGAAGCTTGAAACTTCATTAATGGAGATATGAAGAAAAGATGAAACTTGTTAAGTGGGTTCTGATGTATTTGATGTTTGTAATTGGTTTTGGTGTGTTTTTTTACGTTATTTACATGTTATATGAAGTTTGGATATGGTTTGGAAGTGTTGCTTAGTGATTTGCATAATTAAAGTTGAGTATGTGTATATATTTTCACAACTGGAACAAGAACAGGGAAGAAAATGAAGAACATGAATTCGGTGGGGTTAGGTTTGACTTTTGGGTGATGTGGTCTGACTTTTGGGGCCCGTGCGACTTTGGAGGGTCCGACCTTTGTGGTCTAACTTTCACGTGGTTTGACTTTGGCCCTATCCGACTTAGTTAATGTTGTTGCTTGGTCCGACTTGTTGGAGGTGGTGCGACTTGGGAAGGAGGTCCGACTTTCCCTTGGTCCGACTTTCCTCTAGTCCGACTTATTGGGTGGTCCGACTTTTGGAGTGGTCCGACTTATTGGATGGTCTGACTTTGGAGATGGTCTGACTTGGTTAATGTTGATCCTTTTGTGGTTAATGCTATTCATGACTCGACGCGACGCGTCGGAGCCTTGGACACGTCTGAGGGATTTCCAGTTTTGTAGCTTTTGTTTGTTGATTGATCGTGTTGCCTGCTATACGTGTTGTTCTTATGTGATTCTTACATGATGTTTATTTTTATAAGAGGTATAAATATATATGTGTATATATTTATGAATCAAAGACTGGTTTCGGTGTTATTGTGTTCTCAGGAAACGCGAAGACTCGGTGAGATTACGCAATTGAGTTCAACAATTGAGAACCGAGGTGAGTGGACATTAACTCACAAGTGGTATTGGTTGCAACTGATATGGTTACATGGAATTAATATGATTGATGTTTTGATAAACTGTTTAGTATGATGATGATTGATTAACTGTTTATGTGTTAATTGATCGAGTCAAAAGATATGTGCACATTGTAAAGATATGTGTACATGGTATAGATAGAGGTCGGCTGCTGGATGGGGCTGGGCTCGTTTGCTATTGGTTGAACAGTTCTAGATCTTCTAAGGCATTTGTTGCAACAGAAGGGGTTGAATTGCGCCAAGTAGCATAGGGCTATCGGTAAACCTTCGCTTTAGCCCGTAATTGGTTGTAGGTTCTACGCCAAACCGCCGGTCCTCTGGATTTATGTGGTTACCTGTTTCTGTTGGTGTTGTATTGGTTGATGCTGATTGCTGTTTATGATTGTAGCTTCCATTTACTTAGCTTTGTGCTAATTCCCCACCTTTAACTCAGTTTTTACAGGTTTCGGTAAGTGCAGTTGTTTAGCTGGGAGTTTGTGTGTGAAGGGAAATTTGACCATCACTCTGATATTGTTTGAAAGAAAATGATGAGCCAACTTTTGTAATCTTTTGTTACACGCAATGAGATACTGTACTTTTGTAATACTATGTATTTTTGTTATGGGTTTTATTGTATATATTATATTTTATTGTTTTGCTTCCAGCGCGATTTAAAAAAATGTCTTCAGATTTACGATGTTACAATTTGGTATCAGAGTCTTGGTTTAGGTATTTGTGCACAGTTAGAGTGTTCAATTCCCAAATCTTGGCTCGAGTTAGGTCAAACTTTCCTTGTGTGAGGGAATTATAGTGTTTATAATATGTTGTCTGGTAGTTAGTATGTTATGTACTAACGGTTTACCTAATAAGTTATGAGGTGATGTGTTTGTTACAGATATGGCTGACAGAGATATCCCGACTGAGACTCCAACGACCCAGGCTGTGGCTGGAACTTCAGCAACCAATGCTTTGGAAACTCCTAATCAAACTATTATTTTAGATATTGAACCTGAAGTTGACTAGAGTGAGTACATCTATAAACTGGAAAGTGAACTACAGGAGCTTAGGGATACTGTTCATGGTTTGGAATGACAGAGGATTAATCGGAATGTACAAGCTGAGATTCCTCTAGCTGTTACTGTACAGTCTAGTACTCTTCCGGTTACAATTCCATTTTCTACTACAATACAAATGACACTACAGCCATTCTTCTATCCTTTTACTGCTTAGGCAGCTTACCCTTATCCATATACAGGATTTAAACAACCATGTACCTACAAGCAATTTCTTGATTGTAAACCTTCGGAGTACCGTGGTAGTACTGATCCTAACATAACTTTAAATTAGTTGCGAGAGATTGTGAAGACTTTAGACGCGTGTAATTGTGAAAATGAATTGAGAGTTTGATATGCAACTCAGATGTTAAAAGGAGACACAATGGTTTGGTGGGATTCTCTTACAAGCCATTTTACTAAACGGCAACAATATAATATCACTTGGGAACAATTTCAGGAGAAATTGTGTTAAAATATTGTAGTACTTTTGAGATTGCCCATATCAAGAAGGAGTTTATGGATTTGCAAATGACTAGAAACATGTCTGTGGATTATTTGATAAGACAATTCAACGAGAAGTTGCGATTTGTGAAACAGTGGGAGCCTGATGAATCGTCGCACATACAAAACTTTGTGGGAGCTTTGCTTTCGGATTATAGGAGTGCCACCAAGTGGGATAGCACTCTATCTCAAGCGTTTGCCCTAGCCAAGTTTGCTAACGGTGATGTGAAGGCAAAAGATAGGATGACCCGAGACCGGATTTCCCAACAGAAATCCAGGTTTGAACATTATAATACTCACCAACGGCGGAGTGAGCAAAGTGGCCAGAAGCAGGAAAATCAAAATTGGGGGCCTACGTCTGGTGGGTCTAATCAACGATTGCCATGGTATGGAAAGGGGCAGTTAGGAGATCCTCGTCAGCAGCTGGGCAGAAGAGAAAGAACCCTCCTACGTAAGAGGGTAGGGCTTTTCGAATGACGGTAGATGATGCTACCACTACTGATGATGTTATAATGGGTATGTTTTTGATAAACACTATACCTGCTCAGGTGTTATTTGACTCTGGAGATAATCACTCATTTATTTCTATGGCTTTTTGAGTCAGAGCATGAAATTCACTTGAGACAAGTTTTGAAAACCTTGAAGAAGGAACAATTGTTCGCTAAGTTTTCAGAATGCGAATTCTGGTTGCGAGAGGTTCAATTTTTTAGGCATGTTATTTGTAGTAATGGGGTTAAAGTTGATCCTACTAAAGTAAAGGCAGTAATGAATTGGAATACTCCTAAATCGCCTTTAGAAATTAAAAGTTTTCTAGGATTGGCAGGTTACTATCGCAGATTTATTAAAGATTCTTCTAAGATTGCGAGTCCATTGACAAAATTAACCCGTGAAGATATTCAATTTAGATGGAATGATGAACAAGAAGCGACGTTTGAAACTTTGAACAGTTATTATGCCAAGCTCCTATTCTTGCACTACCGGATGGATCTGATGATTTCGTAGTGTATTGTGATGCATCATTTGGTGGTCTAGGATGTGTCTTGATGCAGTATGATAGCGTGATTGCTTATGCCTCACGTCAGTTGAAACCTTATGAAAAGAATTATCAAACCCATAACTTGGAGCTTGTAGCTGTTGTTTTTGCGTTAAAACTGTCGAGGCATTATCTGTATGGAACATTAAATGTGTAATTTGTACCGATCATAAGAGTTTGCCGTATGTGTTTACATAGAAAGAGTTGAACATCTGGCAGAGGTGGTGGTTGGAATTGATTATAGACTATGATTGCGAAATTTGGTATCACCCCGGAAAAGCAAATGTGGTAGCAGATACGTTGATCCGCAAAGGAGCTAGTGATAATATTCGTTTTATGCGAATTGAGATTGTTTCTGAATTAGTGGATAGAGTGAAGTTTACTCAGCTGGAAGCTTTACAAGATGAGAACTTGAAGTCAGAGATTATGAAGAAGAGAAAAGAAGAATTTGTTGATAATTCGCGTGGATTAAAGACTTATAGGTCTTGTGTTTAGGTACCACTACTTGGGAGCTTCGGAATTTGATTTTAACAGAGCCTCACAAATAAAGATTGTATGTACACCCTGGTAATACCAAAATGTATAATGATCTTAAGATAATGTATTGGTGGCCTACAATGAAAGCATATGTTGCACAATTCGTTGAATCATGTCATATTTGTGCACAAGTTAAGGTAGAACACGAGAAACCTTATGGATATTTGACACAACTGGATATACCGGAATGGAAGTGGGAGCATATCACGATGGATTTTGTAACCAAACTTCTACGTACTCAGCGGAATCATGATATGATATTGGTGATTGTTGATGGTTTGACAAAAAATGCTCGTTTCCTTGCCACTAGCGAGACAGCCTCTCTTGGCAGACTAGCTCAGTTATATGTTGATAAGATAATTTCACAGCACATTATTCCTTTATTGATTGTTTCTGACAGAGATTCCAGATTTGTTTCTAATTTCTGGAAAAGCTTACAACAAGAATTGGGGACGCGAGTTAATTTGAGTACAGCTTACCATCCTCAAACAGACGGTCAGACTGAACGAACCATACAAATGCTTGAGGATATGTTGTGTGCATGTGTGTTAGAATATGGTGGTTCTTGGGATTCGCACTTGCCATTGATTGAGTTTGCGTATAATAACTCCTATCATTCGAGTATCGGTATGCCACCTTATGAGATGCTATACGATCGTCGCTGCCGTACTTCTACATGCCGGTTAGAGGCGGGTCAGTAAGAGTATGCTGGTCCAGAAATCGTTCAGATGACAGCTGATAAAGTTGCTATTGCCCGAGAGAAACTGAAAGCTGCTAGAGATAGACCTAAGAAAAGGTACACAGGTCCATGTCTCCGACCTGTTTCTTTTGTTGAAGGCGAGTTAGTTTATCTCAAAGTGTCACCTTGGAAGGGGGTTATTCATTTTGGCAAACGCGAGAAGTTAGCTCCTCGCTATATTGGTCCCTTTCGTATATGGCATATATTCAATGATCATACAGTTACTCTGGATCTTCCTCTTGAGTTAACAGGTATCCATGACACATTCAACGTCTTTTATTTGCGTAAGTGTAAAGTTGAAGACGAAAGTCAATTTCTCCCCATTCATGAACTAAAGGTTGATTCAAAGAAGGGATTAGTAGAAGAACCCATGGAACTGTTCGATCTTAAAATGACGATGCTTCGCAAGAAACAAATTACAATGGTATTGGTTAAATGGAAGCACAATTTGGGTTCTGATTTAACTTGGGCAGAAGCGGATATGAAGAATCGATACCCTCATTTATTTGAACGTAATGAGATTCCGAGAACGGAATCCTCTTAAGGGAGAGAGATTTGTAACATCCGTAAACCCGGCCTAGTTATTATTGTGTCGGTGGTGAGTATTTAGTAATTGTTTACGTGATTATTTGTTTATATTGATAAATAATTGAGCTGCGAGTTATATGTGATAAAATGAATATTTTATATCATAACCGTTTATGATATAGTTGAAATCGTTTTTAAACGAGGGTAGTAAATAATACCTCGTTGCATGTTAATTAATTGGATTTGACTGCTTAATTGATTAAATGTAGATTAAATGTATGTTAGTAAGCAGTATAGTACACTGTTGTTTGTAATTATCTAAATGTTTAGCCGCCTCTTATCTGATAAACTTCACTATGAAGTTAGTCTTCATATGTACATGTTGAGTTTTGATGCTTGAAGCTTGAAACTCCATTAATAGAGATATGAAGAAAGATGAAACTTGTTAAGTGGGTTTTGATGTATTTGATGTTTTTAATTGGTTCTGGTGTGTTTTTTTATGATTGTTTACATGTTATATGAAGTTTGGATATGGGTTGGAAGTGTTTCTTAGTCGTTTGCATGATTAAGTTATGTGTTTGTATGTGTTTGTTCGACTGGAGTAAGAACAGGGAAGAAGAAGAAGGTTGAAGTAGGCGACGAGGATGGTCCGACTTTGCCTCATCCGACTTAGTTAATGCGGTTCACGATGGTCCGACTTGGGTGATATGTGTGGTCCGACTTGGTTGCCTGGTCCGACTTCTTGGTTAATGTTGTTGCTTGGTGTGACTTTGCTTGGTCCGACTTGGTTTGGCCGTCCGACTTTGTGCCCCATCCGACTTGGGGGATTGGCACCCGTGCGACTTGGTGTGCAATAAGTGGTCCGACTTTTGGCCTTGGTCCGACTTTGGTGGATGGTCCAACTTTGGTGGTGTGGTCCGACTTGATTAATGCTGGTCCTTTGTTGGTTAATACTGTTCGCAACGTGACACGACGCGTCCGGAGGATTTCCAGTTTTGGAGCTTTTGTTTGTTGATTAATCGTATTGCTTGCTATACGTATTGTTCTTATATGATTCTAACATGTTGTTTATGGTTGTAAGAGATATAAATATATGTGTATTATATTTATGAATCGAATACTGATTTCGGTGTTATTATGTTCTTAGGAAACGCGAAGACTCGGTGAGATTAGATAATTGAGTTCGACGATTGAGAACCGAGGTGAGTGGATGTTAACTCACGAGTGGTACTGGTTGTAACTGATATGGTTACATGGATTTTTTGTGATTGATGCTTTGATAGACTATTTAGTCTGATGATGATTGAATAACTGTTGTGTGTTATTTGATCGAGTCCAAGATATGTGCACATGGTATGATAATGTGTACATGAAAAGATAGAGGTCGGTTGTTGTTGAATGGGTCTGGGCTTGTTTGCTATTGGTTGAACAGTTCTAGATCTTCTGATGCATTTGTTGCAACGGAAGGGGTTTAACTGTGTCAAGTAGCAAAGAGCTATCGGTAAACCTTTGCTTTGGCCCGCATTGGTTGTAGGTTCTGTGCCGAACCGCCGGTCCTCTGGAATTATGTGGTTACTTGTTTTTGTTGTTGTCGTGTTGGTTGTTGCTGATTGTTGTTTGTGATTGTAGCTTCCGTTCACTTAGCTTTGTGCTAATTCCCCACCTTTAACTCCATTTTTGTTGGTTTCGGTAAGTGCAGCCGTTAGCTGGGAGTTCTGTGTGAAGGAAAATTTGACCAATGATATTATTTTGAGAAAATGATGAGCTATATTTTGTATAACTTTTGTAACATAAATGATATACTGTATATTTTGTAACATTATGTATTATATTTGTGGTTGTGATTGTATAATTATTTATTGAAACGTTTCCGCCGCGATTAAAAAAATGGCTTCAGATTTACGGTGTTACAACACGGCTTGTATTAAAATGTACACGGCCCGTGTATACCTATATAGGCATGCTACACGGCCTTCTCACTTCTACACGACCCGTGTTTTGTAAATGGAAGCTAGAGCTCACCGGAAACTTATTGTTTCCCAGCCAAAACTCCATTAATTCATAACCATGGCATTTTCAATACTTTATAATCATTCTATAACCTCTACTAACTCTATCAAATAGCAAATTAACATTCTTTGAACATAAATCATCATCTAAATTCAATTAACTCATTAACATCTCAAAAACAAGAACATAATAAACACTTACAGTCTTTTGACTGGATTCCCTCAATTGCACTTGAATTAATCTTGGATCCTTGCTTGAATCAATAATAATTTAACCCTTTTCTCTTCTACTTCCAAATCAATTAAGAGGTTTGTGTGTGTGCTTATGTAAATAAAGAAATAAGATAAGAGGGAAAGAAAGAAGAACACACAGGACAAAGGAAAGGGGCTGCCGACCTTTGGGGTCAGTGGTCTCTTTTAGTGGGTATATTGTTCCCCTATTTGATTTACTACTCATCCATATGATATCCATAAATTCCAAGGAGGATCTTTTTGGAATCATTATTTTAAACCATTTAATAATTTATAACTTTTACTTATTTTTCCTCAACTTTTATTTCACAACTCATTTTTAATACCTTTTATAAAATTTGGGGTGTTATAGACAACTAGGATACATTTTCGTGAACTAAACCCATCCGAAAAACATAAAATCTTACGTAATATCTTTCAGTTTTTTTATTAGGTTACTATTCATAATATTGAAGACGGACGGTTAACCAAAAAACCAATCTATATATAAAAATCTAAAAATTATTTAGTAGTATTTATTAATTTATTTTGTTCACCGGTAAATACAATGAGTGATTTACTAGTTTTAACTATGTATTAATGTCAACAAATATTATAAATTATATGTAAATCTATGATATTTTCTTTGAGAAAAAGAGTTATTTTGACATCCAATGGATATCCATTTATCCGTCTACACTGATAGATATGACAATAGGGTCGGGGGTATCGGGATCGCTCTCCCCATCCCCATCCCTATTCCCCAACCTCGGTCTCCATCCTTGTCCCCGTCCCTGTACCCATCCCCATCCCCATCCCCATCCCCGTTAGGTATCGGGGATCCCCGCGGGGAATCGAGGATTTTCTTGGTCTATAAAATCAAAATTTTTAAATAGATATACATGAGAATCTTCATACAAATCTAAATTAACATTTCCAACCGGTTCATATCAAAATGTAACAATCAAGTATTTTTATAGTTTCGTAATATAGATAATGTTCTTTTATGACATAATATATTTACAAAATCGTTCTATAATACACAAAACATTATTAATCAAATAGGTGATTTCTCTAACATATATGTCCATTAAATACGCTTATAATCTTTCATAGATGATTATACAAAAACTATATTAGTATGAAACGATTATGTATATTCAAAAAGAAAACAATCTTATTGATATGCATATTAATGTAAGAAAGCTAAATTGGATACAAATACATATTTATATAAGAAAATTGACTTTAAAAAATACACACACACACACACACACATATATATATATATACACACACATAGAGTTAGGATCAAATGAGAACACCTTTAAAATGCACCACAGCGAGAACACTTTTGGGCCTTTGATTTTATTGATCAGATTGTTTAAAAATGTCACATTTCTTTTGGACCTTTGATTTTTTTGATCGAATGTTTAAAAATTGCCACGTTTTTTTGATCATTTGTTTGACTATATACCTGATGCATTAATGCATACAAAAGTGTTTGTGATCTGATGCATCAATGCATACAAATCTTTAAATTGTTAATATTATAGAAACAATTTTGATTTTATGATTTAGGATGTAAACTTGACTTTTGGATAGTTATGGATGAACATGAACGTAAAGGAGAAATGCTAAATTACAAGTTTACTGTAACAGCCGTAAACCCGGACTAGTCGTTAGCGGGTTGGCGATGAGTATTTAAGTGTGTTTGAATATTTTATTGTGTGATTAATATTATCCTAATTAATAGATATCTCATGTTAATTAAATTAATTAAAGTGATGATAAGTTGAGTGCTTGTATAAATGATTATAATAAAAAGTAATTATGTGTATGTACATGAGTTTTCTTAAATGGCTATGCATGAAATTAGTGATTCCACCTCATGCTTGTAAATTGGTGATTATGTTGCCTAACGTGTGGTGTATATTGACTTGGTTTCATCTGAGTCACCTCATCGTTTGAAAGATATCTTGCAAGTGTGTATGTGTGAGTTGCCTTGAGGTGAAGAAAGCTAAGAACAAGAGAAAGTTAAAACAAGAAGCAAACTTGAGACCTTGAATATTTGATTGTGTGTTTATTAATTTAAGATAAAGGTTGGTATATGTTTCTTATAGATTCAAAGCATGATTCATGTTAGTTTTATTTTATATATATATATATATATGCCGAGTTTTGATTCTTAAAGCTTAAGAACATGTTAATGAAAGTTTTGAAGAAAACTTTACATATGGGTTTTGTTAGTTTTGATGTGTTTTTGATGATTGTAAACATGTTATATGAAGTTTTTATTGGTTTAGAATTGTAACACCGTAAAATCCTAAGCCATTTTTTTAAAAACACGTTGCAGAAGCATAACTGAGAGGATTACTTAAAACATAAATATTAACAACCATTCATAAATACAAACATAGAATCCTTTGTTGTGTTACAAATATAAAATATGGCTCGTCTTAATCCAAAAACAAATATCAGAGCGCTGGTCAACTTTTCCTTTAACTCAAAACACAGCACAAAGACTGAACCTGCAAAAACAGTTCAACGGTGGGGAATTAACACAAAACTAAGTGAGAGGAAGCTTAAAACACAACAGCAAACATCAACAATCGATATAAAAGCATGTAATCACATAATCCAGTAGGCCGGCGGTTCGGCGCAGAACCTACAACCAATGCCGGCCAAAGCAAAAGTTTACCGATAGCCCACCGCCAATTGGCACAGTTAGATCCCCT
>JAUEJL010079801.1:0-16125 GCA_032274825.1 Drosophyllum lusitanicum
AATATTTATCGGGTAACCAATAAAGAAAGAAAATGTAGGAAATTGAAAAGGAAACGAAATCCCTACGAGGTTCAATTGATAAATTTGTTAAAAAAACAAGTTCTTAATGATTCGAATAAGAATGAAGTCAATGTGAATGAATATGAGAATGAAGGCAATGTGAACGAAAATGAAGTTAACAGGAATGAAAATGATGTGAACTTGAATTATAATGATGATAGCTTGAGTTTGGAATTGCTTATTTTACTTTAGGGGCCCTTTTTTAAGCCTCTGCCTAGGGCCCAAAAATAATTGGACCGGCCCCTGATGAGTCGAGCTACTCAAGCTCGGATTGTTAAAAGCTCGAAACGAGCCGAGCCTTAACAAACTCGAGCTCGAGCCTAAAGTAAAGCTCATTTAGTAAACAAGCCCGAGCTCGAGCCGAGCTTCATATAAATTAAACGAGCCGAGCTCGAGTTTCGTATACTTTAAACGATCTGAGCTTGAGCTCGAGTCTAAAAATTCCTAAACGAGTCTAGCTCGATAAGTACCATGTTCGAGCTCAGCTCAACTCGTTTACATTCCTAGTTTCGGTTCTCTAGTTCTTCGACTCCATAGGGTTGTTCTCAGAAGTAGTTAGACCTCACCTTAATACACCTTGTGCTACTGATCAGCACAACCTTTGAAATATCCAGCAGGTATCGTATTTGAAAAAGGCAGCGGTGATGCAGAACAAGTTAGAGGTTCTTCAAATCAGTGATAGGGTTCTTCAAATCTGGGTTTTTGTTTTTTAAATCTAGGTTCGTCTTCATCTTCAAATATGAGTTTGGCTTCGTTGACGATTTATTCCATTACTATTTTTGGGTTCTTTGACATAGCTTTCGTTGACGGTAGAATTATATACCTTGTGTTAATCAAAAGTCAAGATTGATATGCTAGTAAACCTATGCAAATATGGCGACACAAGATTGATTATGCGTAACATATGAAGTTGGATTCATGAACATAAACATGAACTGTTATTATATGAGAAATGTATATCTGATAATTACTATAAGAAAGGTGAGGAACTGTATGTATATACTTAAGAATGCATGAATGAAATCATGATAAGTCTATATAAGTGACTATATGTTCAAGTCATATAAATAGAGATGAATATAAGTATGGTGAAGGTGTTTACTAACCATATTATTGGACATGTCATATTTAGGGTGTAAAGTGAAATAGAACTTAGGTGGATATATTATATTATTTATGGCATAAACAAATGGAATGAATAAAAGAAAGTATATTTGTGCGTATTAATATCAAGAAATTATAGTGAGACATATATACACGGTAAAATCATAAGTTTGGTGGCTATACAACTAAGATGACATCGATATACTACATGATACAATTAGAGGATGGATGACTGTCCATCTCTAGACGAGAAAACAAATATACTTCATAGAGTACGTTGTAAGTGATGTCATGAGTATTATAAAGTAAATGAACAAAATACAATTATAAATGGGCAGTGTATATGATAACAAAAGTTGTATGAGCTAAAAAGCTACGTTAAGATATTATAATAATGGAATGATATATGTTAAAAGAGACATTGTGTAATAAAATCAAGGGATGTTAAGAAAGCATAGATGTGAAATAAAAAGTGTTGTGCGAATAACAGTTTATTAGTGAATAAATATGAAACTACTATTATATTTACAAGATACAGATTTTGAGATTCTCACTGGGTTTAAAGCTCATCAAATACTTCTAATATTTTCAGTTAATGGAAGATATATATGAATGATAACTCCGTGGATGGGCTCGTGACCATGCAACCAACTTATTTAAAATTACTTATTACCAGTTGTTCCCCGACTTTTTAATTAAATATCTTAAACTTTAAGTGTTTTTAAAGGATTATAATTACTGTTTTTGCTATTATCTATAAATTGGATTTTGGTTGCACTGAAGTTTGTTTTGTTTATCAAAGATTTTCCGTAAAAATTTATTATAGAAAACAGGACGTTACACGCACCATATGTGCAATGAGAGGTTCTTATTATGCGATAGCGCACAATCTTGTGTGACATACTGCTATATCGGTAGTGTCATTCGATATCACATGATAGAGAGTGACAGTTTTCAAACAGATAATAGAAGAATGTTCAATATGGTTCATACTTAATTCATAGTCCTAAGGGACTAATTTTAGCCTTTGGATTAATGACATCAATGGTCCATATTGCATTTTAAAATTTTGGACGGAGTGACATTTTCGTAATTCACATGTGATGATTTTATAAATCACATGTAATTGTATACCAAATCACCTGTGATTGAATATTAAAATTTTAAAACTATGTTTTTACATGAACTTTATTGAACACAAATCTAGAAAATAGAAGATTTTTCCAACTTGTGCTTTCATGGAAATACTAACACGTACACCATTTACTCCATCTCAAATTTGTCCCATAATAGTAAAATCCCTCTATCAAAGTAGCAAAACCCGTTTAATAAAACAAAACTAAAAGTAACATTCCCGGAAGATATATATGAGCCCCGAAATCTCTCTCCAAACCTGAAAAATAAGTCGCCGGTCCCTGGATTAATGTGATCAACTGCGTAATCAGCTCGAACCAGACCCAGCTTCACACCAACACCATACAAAGAACCCTCACCCATTCGCCTGTATTCCTCAGTTAGGTCTTCTTTAACGTCTTTTGAGCTCCTGAGATCATTCCCCTGTGCTAATGCGTATACGCGTGTGTTCCTCACCTGGTACTATTTAATAATCGTTTTTGTTGCGAGTGGTAGATCTAAAATATGTTCATACGAACATAAAAAACGTAAAAACTGATTACTGCTATTAAAATGCAAACCCAAAGACTGTTAATCATCAATCCTTTGAGAGGTAGAGAAAGAATTAGACTTTGTAGTTAAAGAAGTTGACTTTAGGATCCAAATTAATCTTGATATGGATTTGTTGATTTGGAAATGCAGCTAACATATTTTTCTAGAAAGTCCATTGTCATTATTACGAAGAATTGATGTGTGATAGTATTAAGTTTGGGTCAACAAGATTCCAATAATTGTCATAATTGAAGGGCACTAAAAGACAATTGGTTATTAGTTGTCCATTTATTTTGAAATATCTGAGTACACAAGCGATTATATCATGAATCTGAAGCATATATATGCCAAGATGAATCTCTAGATTTAGAGGTCGGCTTTTAAGTTACTGGATTCATGTCAGTTTTGTGTTGATCTATTGTCAACCAATTTATTTCCGTATCAGGTTCAAGTCGTGTCATTTTTTTTATGTCGGGTTCGGATCATGTTTCGTGTTTACCCATTTCGGCCGATGTGTTTGACAAGTAACTAACTAGGAAAGTCTCCCACACTTCCACCATAATGAACATGAAGAACAAGCACCAGCAACTTCTTTTAGTTGTATTACTCTTGTCATTGCTGGTGGTAACTAAAAAACAGCAACCTACTTCCTTTAGTTGTATTAATCTTGTCATTGTTGATCAACTTTTAAATATTTTAACTACCAAAATAATTCGTATGCACGTACAATATTAATAAAAATAATTTTTTTTTGAAAAAAAAAATCAGGATCTTATGGTGTTTTTTTTCTGTGTGTAAATAAATACTTCTTACCATCTATGTTTGCGCGAGGGGTAGACTCGGGTTAAAAAGTAAGTTTTTCTTTAGGAAAAAGGTACTTCTTGCCACTTATTTGGGAGGTGAAAAAAACACGTCTCAAATGCGAACACTTTTAAAAGACGACAATTGGGAACTTTTACACGGACAAACGAATTGTTTCTCCTTCACAGACTCTTTGAACTTCGATTTCCTTCCTCTATAGAACTTTGAACTTCGATTTTTGTCGAACAACAAATTTCAAAGGTTTGTAAACTGTCGATTTTGATTTGTTTTTGCTTTTGTTCGCAAGTTAGGTTCGGTTTTTTTCCTTAATTTCGATTTGTTCCACTTATGATGAAACAACTACGTTCAGTCTTTGTTCTTCGGATTTTTTCCGTCAATTTTTGTTCTTCGATTTTGTAAAACAACAAAGTTCACATGTTTATTCCAGTTCAATTTTGGTTTCTTGTTCTTCGATTCCAATTGAGACTTGTACGATTAGGATTCAACCCGAGAAGATGAATCTAAAAAGTAACAAAACAATCAAGTTTACCAAATTGTTAAATGTACTTAGATTTACATCTTTAAAAATAAGCACCACTCAAGTCCTCTTCGAAATAAATAAATTGAAATTTTATATTTATTTCTACTTCATTCTCCTTCAGTCCCCCACTCACTAAATAGTGACGTATAGAATCCATTAATTCTTTTTTCCCATCTCATGTCATGATTTTAACACTTGTTTTAATTTAATATAGAAACTAAATAAAAATAAAGCATTATAGTAAAAATGAACATAATGGAGAAATATGCGAAGCACCGATATATTTAAACGAAGTAAGATGGGTCAACCTGGCACAACCAAATGTTTCAGGTATTTTAAAAGAAAACTAGATAGAAGAGTAGACGATATTGACTTTGCTCGTATAATCTTGTTTCAATATCATCACTCCATAGACGTGACAAATTATGTCGTGAGCAAAAAAATGTCTCTACTAGAATCACAATTCCAATTTATTATTAACTACATATAATATAACATGAGCTCTCTCCATCAAGATTATGCCTTCATGGAAACACCAACACACCATATACTCCTCCATCTCAAATTTATCCCAACTAAAATTACAATTTTTGTACCTAACAAATCAGTTTGAATCCGAACCTCGCGCAAAATCCCTCTATCAAAAGAGCAAAACCCGTTAAACGAACAAAACTAAAAGTAACATTCCCGGATAATATGGTAAATAAAAATGAGAACCTGAAGAACATCTCAAAATCTCTCTCCAAACCTGAAAAATAAGGCGCCCGTCCCTGAATTGTGATCAACTGCATACTCCGCTCGGACCAGACCCAGCTTCACACCAACACCATAAGAGGAACCCTGACCCATTCGCCTGTAAACCTCAGTTGGGTTTCCCTTAACATCTTTTGAGCTCCCAAGATCATTCCCGTGTTCTGCAAATGCGTATACGTGTGTGTTCCTCACTGGTACACGTACTTCTGCCGCAAGCTGCAAACAATGGTAGTTCCAGTAATTATTAAAGACATGTTTGTAAACAAATATGTTGAATAAAGGGTTTTGCTACTCTGGGGACCCACCTAATACCCGCTACCCAATCAAAAAATAGAAATCATAGAGAGAGGGGCCCACAAACCATCACTACTCTTCCCACCCCAATGTGGTATCCACCCCAACCATTCCCACCACTTGACCAAGTTACGTGCTGTAAGCCACACAAATTGCTTTTATGATGCAAATACAAACACACTATTAATCTTCCTTCCTTTGGGAAGTAGAAACAGAATTAGTTGAAGTCAAAAGTTAAATTTAGGATCCAAATTTTGGTTTGGATTTGTCGATTTCAAGCTTTTGCATTAAAAGACTAAACTCTCTGCCTATGACAATTGACGTACATATTTTTCTAGAATGTCCATCGTCATTATTAAAAAGTAATCATGTGTGATGATATTAACTGTGGTTGAATAACATTCATATAACTTGTCATGATTGAAGGGTATTAAAAACAATTTGTCATTATTTGTCTAAAATATCTGGGACTAATAAAAAGGTCAGAAAAAGTTATTTGTTCATTATGTCCACTGGAACTCGATATATGATAGAATTTGGCTGCAGATAAATGCCAATACGTCAAGATGCATCTGTAAATTTGGAGGTAGGAATAAATTATCAAAGAAACATAGAGGTGGAGATTACTATATCTCTAATGGGGCAAAAAGAACTGAAAATGGCATGAAGTGTCCCAGGTATTCAGATTAATATGGAAATTGTATAACAGTATAACTTTAGTAATCTTATTTGATACACAATTTTTTTTGCAAATAAATAATGGGAATCGTTGGACAAAAAGTGTTACGAAAATGCCCACAGGCCCCACCCGTAGCAAAATTTACCCGTTTTGACTGGAACCCAACCTGCTCAACCTCGATGTGCACATGTAAAGAAAAGCAAAGTGTATGTACCTCGAGAATATTTCTGGCAGCACCAATCTCTCCCATGTTGTAACCCCTAACAGAGTAAGGTCCCCCAAGAGTGAATGCATCATAACTAGGAAGGTCTCCCACACATCCACCATAATGACCATGAAGAACAAGCACTGGCGGAGGTGGTTTCCCAGCACCTTCTTCAACTTCCTTCAGTTGTATGAATCTTGTCACTGTTAGTTGGTGTCGATTGAAAAACGGGAACTTGCTGCCAATCCCCAATCCTTGATCAAGCTGCAATTTTAGTAAAGATTCGATCCACGTTACTATATACTTCAAGTTCTAAACTGGGTGGGGCATGGGTGAATTGAATTCAACATTAAACGGACAGACTTATGATTGGTAAAGAAAGTAGATGTGGGAATTTCGATCTGTTTATTTATATTTTGGGGGTTTTTCAAAGTGTTCTCAAATGTTCAAATTTGAACTAAAAAAAATTGATTATTGTTTTAACAATATAGTTTTTATAATCTTATTTAATGCCTTGATTTATCTACAAAATCAAAGGACAGAAAAGTGTTGACGACCCAATCCGATCAACTTGGACCTGTTAAAAAGCCAAAAAGGTTACGAGTTTTAACCTGGACCTGTTTTGAATTGCTCCCCAACCATATCCATTTGGAACTGTTTGAGAAAGGTTAATTGTTTAACCAAACTTGTTTTAACTCGTTCCCCAATCCGCCAGGCCCACCCATTTGTCACCTCTCGTTAATATGCACTTGGTAGTTCATTATGAATGGATGTTTCATGACCCACATTTGTCACAAGAAAGTGGACAAAATGTCAACGATTAACATTTGCAGGTGACAATTTCAACCAGTTTACATGTTGCCACTCAGCCCAATTCAAACCGACCCACTTTGGCCCATCTTAGGATTGCCCGTTTATTACCCAAACCCATTTTGACTCATTATCCAATCTGCCTTGCAAATTAGTTTAAAGACTGACCTGAAACACATTCCTCTCGCCAACAATTGCTCCGTTTACAAACTTGGTGTTGTCTCGTGTAATATTTGCTTGTGCAAATACCATACGATCTATACCGGTGCCACTAAGTGTTGTTGGAGGACCATCTGGACTAATACCACCACTTGGCAAAACCCTTTGACCGTTTGAAGAAATATGACTGCTTTCATCACGTGTTGTTATCTCTTCCATTACAATCCCATATGTAAATTTGCTTTGACGAGTGAAATTCTGGGAGAAGTGGACGTATTTATCATAAATAATGCAAAAGTTAAAAGTCCAGAAGAGATAATGCAAGAAAATATCTAAATAATGGTAATTTACCTCTGTAATATTTGTTTTGACGCCAGCTCTATCAACCCATATAGGAGGAACTTCATCCACTCCAGGTCCACCTGTGAAAACTGGACTGAGCTTTCTGCTGTTAAAAACACTTGTACGCAGAGTTCGGTTTCGGGGATTAGATACACCATCTAAGTATGGATGCACATATTCCAGCTTAAAAGCAAGATCATCCTGCAATAATTTCTTCTTACCACTGTTCTTGACAAAATCCTCCTAGAGGTGGCAATATCAGCCCATTTACTGATGAATGGGCCCTCTGATGTGGGTTACGTTTTCTCTCCAATAGGTCAGACCAGGTAAAATAACAAAAAATCGCTTAAACAATAATGGTGAAATGAATTGAACATGTCACAACTTGCCAAAGTTTACTTTTAATGCATAAAGCCTCCTAAATTAGTTTACTAAAAAAATTTGGACTACTATTTAATAACACTATTATTTAACCATAATTAAGGAACTGGTCATTAAAAAAAGAACAAAAAGTGTTCTGAGTCAACCTGGACCAACCACTTTTGACCCATTATACAACCCACCTGCCTCACCCATCTTGCCACCTCTAATATCTTCTAGAAATTAACAAGTAGGCATAAATCTGATATATCACCTGAGGATTAAGAAAGTTACTCGTGGTCACAGAACCAAGAATAGATCTATTTAGCCCCTTGATGTTCCGATGCTCAAAAGATACAGTTCCACCGGGCTGGATTGAAGCCTAAAGATTGCATAATAAAAGATATGTTCAATAATAAACATTCATATAAAGAGGCATTTAATAAAAGTGTGGAAACACAAATTAAATGCTAGAAGCCTATGTTTTAATATACCAAAGTTGGGCGACCTCCACGTCCAGGAACAATACTCCATTCAGTACTAACTTCAGCTGATTTTTGCTCGAGCTCTTTGAGCTTGATCTCAACAATTATGCCACCCTCATTCTTCTCATCTGGGCGAGGATTGACTTCAATATTTGAAAATAAGGATAGAGAATTAATGTTACGCAATGCTTGCTTCCCGGCTTCAATGTTGAAAACATTCCCTCTTTGAAGCTGCAAACCAAATAATGGTTTTGTAAAACGAACTAAAAGATATATCATGATCCATGCAAATGATGGAACTACATCAAGCCTGTTAATTGGCTTGTACAACATTTTTACAGTTCATGTCAAACACTAGCAAGATTACTAATGATAATGATACAGAGAATAACAACTTAGAAAAGAAAAGAAAAGGCATAATATACAAACATATGATCATACAATAAAAAAGAAGTGACAATAAACTAGTTACAATTACCTGTTTAGGCAATTCTCTCTTCACTACTCCAATTTGAGTGTTCCCTTCACAAACATTTCCAAGTTTATCTTGAAACTGAATCACAACCCTTGTGATATCACCTTCTACCACCTCACAAACAACTTCATTTGTATTCAGATTCCCGAAATTCACAACCTGAGCACAAGCATACCCTTCATCATGATACCATTTCTGAACCCTGTCTCTAATGTTCTGCAGCATCCTAGCACTCACATTCCCTTGAGCCAATATCTGCAAAATTTCACTATGAACTGAATTTGGCAACATACATGGTCTCGCCCTCTCCATCCTTCGACGATAATCCCTCTCTTGATTTCGCATATAATCAACCTTCTCTTTCTCAGTCATGTTATCTTCAACATCAACTGCTTTTGATTGTGCCATTAACCCCACATTGATGCACCTAAAGTGATCAGCCTCCTCCCAAGTGGATTCAGTGAATGATACGGTTAATCCAATCGTTCCATCAGGGTTAGTTTTCGCTTCTAAATCTACTTTTTCAAACATACCACAAGTAGCTAGGGTTTCAAGCTCTTTCTGAAGCTGAGCTTTGGTGTAAACACCACCAGCTCTAAGTGAAACCATTTCAAAAAACGAATCATCTGAACCTACAATAATCGATTTAACTTTATCAAGGAACACAAGTTCAGATACCTTGTACTTTTTAAACCCACTGAGTTTGTTCAATTGAACAACAATATCAGCTGGTAAGCCATGAGCGTCCCATTCTGGAGACTGATTTTCATCCGCATTAGCTGCAGGAGAGAACAGTCCGTTCCAAAACCCGCCTCCACCACCACCACCACTACCACCACCACCACCACCGCCGGAAGCACCACCGCCACCATTTCCACCGCCGATGCCGATAAGTGAAGGATTCTTGTACGCTACGTGAAATAAGACGCCTGCACCGGCGGAGATAGCGAGGTTTTTAATGTTAAATAAAGGGGTTTTAGAGGGCCGGGATTTTGACGGTTTGTTAGGGTTTTGGGAGGATATTTTTTCGCATCTGATAGTGGTGGTGTTGACAGAGGCAGAGGATGGTGGAGTTGATAACTTTGAACGGGAGCGAGTTTGACGGAGGCTGAGGAATTGGCCTGTGCCGGCGGCGATGGACGCCATTGGAGATAAGAAAGAGAGAGAGATGGGGGTTTATGAGTGAGAGTAGGTGAGTGCTACACAGTATTCGCTCGAACCGGGCGAGATTTACAATTGAATTTGTAATAAATTTTGGAAAGTACTTTTTAAGCCCCTATACTATTCTTAGAATCCGTTTCGATCCTTTAAACACCAAATACTACACGGGAAAATCTTCCATAATGTTAATATCATGTTTTCATCTAATTTAAGAGATGTTGCTCTCACAAACTATTTAAATGGAGGGTAAGTTAGGTGATGTTAAATCATGTATCATTTCCCAATACTATATATAATATAACCCAAAGTTTATAAGATCATGTGGTATATCTTTCTATTTTTTTTTCTCATTTTCCTTGCCGCATCACTTCATCTTTCATTCTTATCTTATTTTTCTATCCTCGTTATAACATTTCTTCTATTTTTTTACTTCTTTCCCCATTTTTCAGTTACAGGCATATCGATAATTTTTGATGAAAATTAGGATAGAAGATATTTTTTATTTCTTAAAACTTGAACTCCTAATTAAAATTACTATTTGGTTCATAATATTTTGTTTTGTTTTTGTTCTTGTTAACATATATACATACATTAGGAGTGAATAAAAAGGTATACATTTAGGATTAGATTTAGAGACCGTGTGTTATGTATTCTGTCTTTCAAGAAAAACTAGGAGTGGTTACAATGTTTTGACTTTTGAGATATGCTCTTTGTCCTCTTCCAATACGAATTAAGTTAAAAAGTCTTTAAATGTCAATGATAACGTGCGATATTTTACTTTGAATTCTATAAAAACACGTTATATTATCATCTACTATATAAATTATGTGTTGCGGAACATATCACCTACCAAAATTGCTTATTTGATCCAATGTCGACATCATTATACTAGCTAGTTGACCTGATAGGAAGCTTTGAGCATGTCCCGAAAGATGCTCGATCTTACAAGGCTTTTATTTTTTAAGACCTTCGTTAAAATTAGTTTATCTTTGTATGAAGGGGTAGCACAAGTACTGTAACATGGAACTCATGTATTAAAATAAAGAAACACAGTGACTCATTTGTACCTAACTAACTGCAATTGCAAGTATATCATATGAGTTCTAGCAATATGTTTCATTTACATGTATAGCAAAATGCACAGTAAGAGTTCTAATTTCAGGATAAAGCAATAAACCCAACCAAGATTATAAACATGACTTAACCCTCTTCGATACAACCCTTCAACTATTGTCATCTTTTGTATCTGCATTCAGAAGTTCGTCAAATGTTACTTATACATGATAAGATATACATGTTGTATCATCATTTTAGAGTTGATGATTTAAACCCGTTTCGGCTCAAGTGGAAGCTGGATTACGAGTATCGTTAGCACTTGAGTTTGAATTCAGATTATTTGACGAAGAACTTGGTGCTGGACACTGGCCGCTTATATTTGAAGCATTAGAAAGATTTGATTCAAGGGTATTGCTTAGATTTGGATGATTACTAGATGAACTCGGCTTTTTATCAGGAGATTCAGTTGATGAACTCGAAGGCGTAATATCATGTTCCAATTTTGAAGAGTTACTTATCGAATCATGAGCAGATTCTTCATTTCCTAAAAATGAGTTCATAGCCTCTTTCATTCTTTCACACCTTGGACTTATTGTTTGTGTGATTACTTGCGAAAGGGCTCGTTCATCTTCTCCAGGCTCAAATTTATGCATCAAATATTCTTTTACCGATATGCCTTTATCTTGTGGTTGCATGCTACTTCTTGTGTTCTCTTTTTCTTCAGGTTTTTTAGCATCAGGAGGTGCGGTTTCTGGGCCTTCATGGGACGTGATAGCGAGGCCCAACAGCTTTGAATCAGCCATTGTATCAGTAGAATCTAATGATGGTGTTTCCCGATTCTTGGAGGACCCGTTGTTACCTTTTTGAGGCTGCTCTTTTGCTGACTGTTTGGTTTCCCGAGGTTCATAAGCTGAAAATTCATTGAGAGTTAAAACCAACTGTTATGCATTTAGAATCATTAGCAGGCCGATAGAGAGATAATGATACAAGTAGACGGTTCACAGTTCAGGCAGCATGAACCATGTTCATGAACATGAATATATGAGTCAATTAACATGTGTTGAACCCATCTGCACACGATATAACGCTACTAGATGGCTACAGTCATTTTATAGTAAAGGTCAAAACAGCAAGGGTCATAAACGGGTCATCGGTTTAGCGCTTTAATAAAAGGGTCATGTTTGCGCTAGGTTGTAGATAACACGTCAACCCATTATAAAATTAAAATATAATTTCAAACGGCCAACAAGTCCATGACATGTTTATTTCACCGACCGTTTACATCCTGCTTAACCCACCAAACCATTTAGATAAACGTGTTACGGAAGTCGTATTCAGGTTACATGGGTTAAGTGTGTTCGGGTTAGGGTTGCGGTTTTCGACATGAGTAATGAAACAAGTTGGGTGATTCAAGAGCAGCCAACCTGAACTCCCATCCCTAACCTAAATTAACCCATTCCCATGTAAATGTGTTGAAATTTGCCCCCTATAAAAATAGCCAAAGGCAACAACATTTTACCACAACCTGAGAGAACATTGCTAATTTATTTGTTTAGGAACGGAATTAGTTATGGAAAATTATGAAGATAACGATTTTATGGATAGAGTATATATTATTACATGGGGAACCAAAGAATTCAGGCCGTTCTTTATCACCATCTTCCACTGAACCCGCGCTCCCTGGTGGAGTGATGTAAGGGCTATGCAATTCATTCTCGTCTCGACGCCTTCTCCCACTTAAAGATTTCTTTAACTTTCGGGCCTTTTCTTTCACCCTCATGAACACTGATTTCTTGTTATGGTGGTTTCCATGGTCATCTTGATCATGGTTCTTTTTTGGCTTGGGGGAAGAATTAGGTGACCATCTTGAAGCTCCACCTATGAATTTAAACAAGCAAATTTTCTGAATTTATATGCATGTATGCATGTATGAATGTATGTATACATATATTTGTGTGTGTGTGTGTTAGATGTTGTAAAAACAAGGGATGAATGTAAAAAGCCATCCTAGTGAATACAGAAGTCTTTGAAAAAACCACCAAACAATAAAAACAGTCAAAAATGGCCGCTTAACTTTTAATTTGGTGTAATATACATCAAAGTAGTAGATATATTATATATACATTATCCCAAAACACTAACAGAAAACCTTTTGTAAAAATTAGAAATTACCTTGAAGATGTTGAAAGTGTGGGGAGGTTTGACTTCTTGAGCTTTTTGATCCAGGTGAGCTTTGGGGTCTTGGAGCATTTGAGGCCTCTGTGGTTGTCGTTCTTCGTGAATTGTGTGGTTGAGCCATTGCTAAGAATTTGCAAAAGCATAGCTTTTTGTTCATGTATAAGATCAAACAGAAAATTTAAGAGAAAAAAATAATCTATTTTTATGCCACAAATTCAGGCATTTGTGTGAACAAAATATCATAGCAGTTAGACGTTGACTTGGTCTTGCAGCAGCCCAAAATAGCAAATTTTTCATTGTTATTAAACACCGTCTTATTTCAAGGTATTATTACACATAATAATGTACAATGTGCAAAACCTATACATGCATACAAAAAACTATAGGTACATTCGATGTTTACTTGAAAGGGAATACGTTCGTGCCTCGGGTTTTGGCTTCCGTTTTCCTTGTGTGTCGAGAACTATACAAATAAAGAAACGAAAAGCAAAAATGGAGACACAAAACCAGAACATCAAACAAACATCCTCTTTAAGAGCTTAGCCAGAGCAGAAAGAAAAGTTTTGACTTTAAAGAAATCCAAAACTCAACCAACATCTCATTTCAAGATTTTGTTCTCAATTTCTTCCAAGCTCAGCCCTTTTGTTTCGGGAACATAGAGTAGCACGAATCCAAGTGATAACAAAGCAATCGCTCCAAAAAGGAGAAAAAGATATTCTGCACCAAGTAGCTCCTGCAAACAAAAAATGGATGATCATAGGCAGGGTTGACTTTTGAAACACTGACATTTTACTATGAGAAACGAATGCTAACCTTCAACGGAGAGAAAGCAAATGTTACTAATGCATTTGAACCAAAGTTTGTGAGAACTGCAAGACTAATTCCTTTCCCTCTTGTACGAAGAGGGAATATCTCGGATACCATAAGCCAACTTATCGGTCCAAAAGATATCTGAAAATGCCAGATATCCATCAAACACAAGGAAGATTCATTAAGATAATGCCAAAGCTTCTTTTTTTTTCTTTACAAAATCATACAAATGAACACATACAAAGTCAAATGTATAAGTACATGTCCAGAAAAACTTACCTGGTAGCATCCAACATAAAGAAGTAGAGCGCCTACAGCAACCAACGGAAACCCTCCAAGGAATTTGTAATAAGCCGAAAGGAGAAGTAACGAGAGGGTCTGTAACAAAGTAAATTAGCACCAACTTTTCATTAGTCAAAATTAATTTTACTACAAGATGGGATAATGTCTTTATTTAAAGAAATAATAACACATACAATCCCACTAATTCCTCCAATCAGCAACGGTTTTCTCCCGAGGTCATCAACCTTCAGAATGGCTATACTTGTCATCAGCAGCTGGAAGATCATATTTTTTATATAGACAATAAGAAAAGGGAAGCAAACGGATCAATTTTTGGTATGCAAAACATTTATTATGTGAAACAGTTCGAGGTGGCAAGACAGGTAGGTTGTGTAATTAGTCAAAAATGGTTTTGTGTTGAAACAGTTCACTTTTTGGTACTGGTCAAAACAGGCCGCTCCGAGTTAGGTTGACCCACAATCACTTTTTTCTCCATTTCTATTTATAATGAGCGTGTTAAGTATGAGCAGAAAAGCAATATGATTAGAACAATAACTTAAACTTTAATAGAGAACAACTTAGTGGGTTGCATGCACTAAAAAGGGGACTTTCGTTTGACTCCTGTGACCCATTTGAGACGTTACCCTTTTGGCTAAATTATTTTATTTGACCTATTTGAAGTAAAAGACAATTGCAGATCAAACCATTCAATTAGTAAATTGGTCAAAACTTCCACCTGTAAAATCAATATAAGAAAAAAACACTATAATTGCCAAGAATGAGCAATTTGGACGATCTTGAAAATACAAATGCCTAATAAAGTATGTTTCTTTTTTCTGATATTGCAAAAAAAGGTAATTTTTCTTCTCAATTTTTTAATGAAATGAAAGGCCTAATAAAGTACAAGTTTGTCGGTACTATTCGTCTAAATATGATATGCTCCTGGGTGAGTCTTTGTACATACCTTAAAGACACCAATAACGACCGAAACACGTGTTGCATCAGCAGCCGCGGAGAATCCAGCAGTCTTAAGTTCATATTTACAAATAAGCAAGCAGAATGATAAGCATATACACATAAATATATATACGTACATATACATTATACACACATACAGACATGCATACATACATACATACACATTTATGTGTGTATACATATATTTGGAGAGAGAGAGAGCGAGAGCGAGAGAGAGGCTATTTTGTATCACATACCTGAAGAATTTGACCAGCATAGTATAAAACACTTGGCTGCCCGGTTATCTGTTATATTGAAATAATACAAAATAAGCTCAAATCAAGAAACAAAAAAATTCATTCCCATTTAAAATAAAGGTATGAAATAGTCCCAAAAAACATAAACATTGAAAGCCAAGGTAAACATCAATGAGATATATATGGCATGTTTGGATTTGCAATTTGAACTTTTTATCCGGTTATTGAGACTTCAAGTCCAAATTATCAGTTTTTATCGAACTTTTAATTATCATTTAATCAATTTCATACCAATTGCAAGAAAGCTACACGGTAAAACAAAATTACCTATTTACCCTTCTTCTAACCTAATTTGAGAGACTTTTTACTCCATTTTGCGAGACAACTCTCAATTCTTTCACAAAATTGTCCTCTGTCATTTTTATCTATTAATTCTATAAATAATCAGAGCTTTCCAAAAGATCAAACATCTAATTATCTTATCGGTATAATTTTAACAAGTAGAAGCTTATCCAAACAGTATCTCCTATATCCATTTTATTTTGATTCTTATCGGTAATCAAGCATCTAACGATAGTCCACCCAGACGCAATTCAAGGTTGGGAAAATATGTAAAAGACCAAAATACCCCCATTAATGAGTCATTAATGGTGGTTACAAATGGTACTCGCGGGACTCATACATCCAACCC
>JAUEJL010079801.1:16135-27481 GCA_032274825.1 Drosophyllum lusitanicum
GCCTTAGCGGTAGAGGCACAGGATCGAAACACGGTTGATCTGATCATGGCCTCGGTTTCGAACCCCTCCCCCCACCCCCCTAAAATTCCTCCAAAAAAAGTTATTAAAATTGAACAAGATAAGTTTGAAATATTACTTGCTGAAAAAGGACCAAACCTCCACCAATAACAAATGCTTTCAAGCTAGGGCCTTGAAACACTTCAAAAATACTCCCTTCTGATTCTTGTTCACTACCATAAGCAGATTTTAGAGAAACAAGAGTGTCCTCGATTTGCTTTTCAGAAACTTTATCACTCGTTGGCCGACCCCTAAGCTTACTTAAAGCAACAATAGCTTTTTCTTTGTACTCTTGCAAAGATGCTTTACCTTGAACTGCTCTAAGAAGCAACCATCTTGGAGATGGAGGAAGACTCCAAACACCTAAACCCATTAAAAGAGCGACAGGTGCACTAAAACCAAACATATAACGCCAACCTCCAATGGCATCAATCTGAAAACTGCCTACAAAATAACCCAACTGAAGAAAGTAGAAACAAACGTTATTCAACACCTTAAGACATAACTTATTGATACAAGTACGAGTGTATACTCGAGATGGCAAAATGATGGGTCAGGTGGATAGTGTCATGGGTCAAAATGGGGCAGGTTAGGTTGACGCAGAATATGTTGGTCAAAAGTTTCATTAGCAAGTAGTGTGGTAGATTTTACTACAAAAATAACAGAATTTAAATAGCAGTAATACTATAGATTTTTTATGAATAAAAAAACTTAGAAGGTGGTATGCATTAAAAATACACTTTCAGCTACTTCAACCCATCTTCCTTTTAGCTACTTTTTGTTGTTTGATCAATTAGAGATAAAGTATCACCCGAAACAACCACTCCCAAGCATATGGATTAAAATTGCCACCTCAAGCATGCATGGTTTGGCTCAAATGTTAGCAACTAGCAAGTATAAGAGAGCAAGGTGGACCGCTACTATTTTACCACTTAAATTTTTGTTTATGAGGATCCCTTTTTTTCTTCTAATTTCCTTATAACTAAAACTCCATTTTTTTCTTTTAAAAATGATATAGAGTAAGAAGCTTATCTCAAATTTAATTAGATATATGTCTATATATATGTGTTCTTTTTTTCATAAATTTAATCTAAAATATGAAATTCAGCCGAACCAAACTGGTTTCGGTACATCTGACCAGTCCAATAAAGGTTCATAGCTTCACCAGTTTGGTTTTCCAAAATCTTCAAACTCATTTAACCGCCATTTTGCAGCCTAAACCAGCCAACCAAACCATGCACATGCCTAGACACAAACAAGTGGAAATAAATACCAAGATTCCAAGAACTATAAACAGTTCTTTAAAAGATATTAAGGTCCCACGAATCTGAGACGGGCAAGTTTCTGCAATATAGAGGGGTGCACCATGCATAGCCTGAAAAAAAACGAGAAACCTGTTTCATGTGGTTCAAGTTTGATTAAAAGAGGATTGCAATCTTATGAAAGCTTACCAAACCGATACCTAAACCATAGAGAAGTCGACCTAGTAACAGAATATCAAGGCCTGGAGCATAGGCTGTGATGGAACCACCAAGCAAATATAGTAGAGCCGCTAATAAAAGTTCACGCTTCCTACCTTCACAAATCAATAGCTAAAGTTTCACACAAAAAAAAAGTAGAAAGGAAATCTCAAGCGAATTCATGATCTCATAGTGTATAAATAAATGGTAGAGGTGGCAAAATGGGCAGATCATGTGCCTTGGGTAATGCCAAAATGGGTACAGATTTTTACAGGTCGGGTAGAGTTGATCCGAAAATTGTTTGCCTGAATTTTATATACATAATTATTGTGATAAATATGATTACAGAAATTACATATGAACTCTATATCAAACAATTTAAGAGGTTCTATGCATTACAAATACATACATTATAGGAGATTTTCGACTTGTTCTCTATTTAGCCAATTTATTCTATTTTACTCATACGAACAGTTAGAGAAAAAGGTACCTCAAATCGACCCATTCATAAGTAAATGGGTCGACATTGCCACCCCTTCTTAATAGAGAAACGTACCTAGGAAATCTGCAATTGGGTAGACTAGGATAGAACCAAAAAGAGCTCCATACAGGGAACCAGAGACCTGCATTTTATTTAAATACAACTCATAAGGTAACCAATATAGGTGACAATATGTGCTGTTTGAGTAATAGGTCAGAAAAGTTTGGGTAAAACAAGTATATAAAATGGCTCAAGCTACAAGGGTTGGTTGACCGGCAAAAACTTTATTGTGGGTTTTTTTAAATGTTAATAGATCCCAGAATGAAAGGTTGAAAAAAATGTAGAAAGGTAGATAAAAGACTAAAACTAGCTTCTTGTTAACCCCAAATCATTACATTTCATGAAGAGTTAACAAAAAGTATGGATCTCAAAGGCAGAGGAAGTTTCCTGTTACTAAAAAATGCTATATTGGAGTTGATACAAGACTGAAAGATTTCCAACTAAGATTGCAGCAACAGTAACGTTTGCCCTTATTCCATAATTTGGTATAAGCACGTGTAAATTAATCTAGTCTAATCGTATGTTAAATATGATTACAAAAACCATCATATCCAATTATTCTGAGTAAACCATTTTGGGAGGTTGTGAATACCTACTATGCCACACGGTCAACTTTTACCTGTTCCCTTGCTGGCAAAATTTTATAACTTTGACTTTAGGTATAAAATATAACCCAGGTTGAACCATTTTTGCATAAATATATCGAAATTCCCCCCTCTAGTAGAGATAGCCATGTGAAATTCTAACCTATTTAGAGAACGGGTCAACTCAGGTTGCATTTGCTTGATAACATGTCAAATAGGCAAAATACAAAAAACTTGGCTAAAAACTCTAAAAGTGAACCTAGTTGGGTGGGTTAAACAGGTCAAATTGTGCCTAAAGATGCTTACAGCATCCTAAATCAGTTGATTAAAAACAAATTATATTATTATTTTAGCAACATATCTTTTTATTCAAATATGATACGTTAATTATTTGAAAAGTTCAAAAAAGTGTTGGCAGGTCAGTCCAACTACATCCAAATTCGTTACCCATTTTGCCACCCTCTAATACGAGAAAAAAAAGTGAATATGCATGCACTAGGGATGTCAAAAGGAAAAGAACCAAAGATAACTTACCACAAGACCAAGTTGAACAGCTGATAGATTAAACCATGTTGTGCCACTAAGCTCCGGTGACTAAAAAACAATTATCAAATTTTAACAGTGACAATTATCGCATACAGTTTACTGAATTTTCATGTTCAAGAACTAAAATGCAGTATTAAAAAATTTACAACATATGTACCTGTAATGAGAGAGTAGCACCAGAGGTTGCACCAATGTCATACCCAAATAGTAAACCACCCAACGCTGGGAACAGAAACCTGAAATTTTACTCCCACAAGTTACAAAATATTTAGAAGTCTTTCCTTTTTTATGATAAACACTCTAGACTCCACCATAGACATACCCTTTGCAGGTAAATACAAAGTTGAAACGATCTACATATGGTAAAACAATGTTAAATCAGGGGTTTGTATGGATGTGACTGATTCTTATTTTTCAATTATTTAGAGTCAAAGTAATCACATTTGGAGAAGCAGCTCAGGAATTACTGCTAGCCGGGATTGGGTATGGTGGTGGTTGTAGATTAGGAATTGCTGCAAGAAAACTAATTACCGGGATAAATGTTAAATTATCTGATTGTCCTGAAATTAAACGCCTATTTATCTTATTCTGAACAAATCAAAAAGGGCTATTGGTTTTTGTATATTGTGTGTCAAAAACAATTACAAGCAGTGGCCTAAATAGGCAAACAAGAAATATAAAAATGGAAACACAGTATTCTAGGAGTAATATATGGACAGCCGATAAAGAGTGATTAGTAGGTAAATTAGGAGAGAATATCATGCAATTCAATACTCCCCCTCAAGCTGGAGCATGTAGATTTCGCATCCCAGCTTGACGAGTAAGAATTTGAGTTGTTTAGATCGCAGTGCCTTGGTGAGAAGGTCAGCTATCTGCATTCTAGTATCAACATGAAATGGTTCGATTTCTTGAGGCTCAACTCGTTCTTTCATAAAGTAGCAATCCATCTCAACGTGCCCGTTCATGAAAAACGGGATTGTTCGCAATGTGCCGGGCTTCTTGATTGTCATAGAGAAGCCATCTCATCCACAGAACTTCACTAGTAGTAGCTGGCATAGCTCGATATTCCGCTGCGGCCGAAGATCTAGAACACAACAGATTGTTTCTTGAATTTTCAAGAGATAGGAGCTCCTCCCAAAAGTAAGAGATATCTAGGATCAGAGACAAATTGGCTTAAGATGTTCACCGAGTACGCAAGATCGGGTCTGGTGGCTTGAAGGTATAAAGTCTCCCAATAAGCCTTCTGTATTTTCTTGCATCCACACGAGTGTATTCACTATTCTCTTCAAACTTTTGGTTCGGCTCCATAGGAAAGTAGCATGGTCTACACCCTAACATTCTGTTATCCTCCAAAGTATCTAGGGTGTAATTTTGCTGACTTAGAACCAAGCCATTCTTTGTTCGCGCAACTTTGATTCCATGAAAGTATTTAGAGGGCCAAGATCTTTGATACTGAATGTCTTATCAAGATAGTCCTTAGTTTCTTGTATCTGGTCTTGGTTGTTTCCCACTATTATGACATCGTCGACATAAATGAGAGTAGCAACAAACACGTCCTGTCTTTTGTATATGAAAAGTGAGTGATCTGCATAAGATTGCTTGAATCTAAGATCGAGTAAAGCAAATGTGAACTTTTGGTACCAGTTTCTCGAAGCTTGTTTCAGGCCATATATAGATTTCCTCGACAGACATACCTTCGTTCCTCCCCCTTTGTCGTAGCCGTGTGGGATTCACATGTATATTTCCTCGTTTACGTCACCATGTAAGAATGCATTATTCACATCTAGTTGATGAATAGTCCATTCTTTCTTGACGGCAAAGGCGAGTAAGCTTCTGACTGTGACCAACTTAGCTACTGAACGTGTCATGGTAGTCGACACCCTCCATTTGCGTGTAGTCCTTTGCAACGAGCCTTGCCTTGTATCTTTCTATTTCGACATTGGGTTTATACTTTATTTTATAAACCCATTTTGAATCTATTGGTTGTTTCCCGTTGGGTAAGTCTTCTATGGTCCAAGTTCCATTTTCTTCAAGTGCCTTTATCTCTCTTTGCATGGCATCTCTCCACTATTGATTCTGCACCGCTTGTTCAAAATTTCTTGGCTCGTCATTGGAAGTGATGGCAGCTAGAAAAGCTTTGTGTGAGTCGGAGAATTTATCGTAGGCAATAAAATTTGCAAGGGGACTTACCGTTGAGGGTTGTTGACTAGAGTCGGGTTGTGCATGGTCTATGGATGGGGGAAGTCGGACTTCATAGTCTTTGAGATGTGCTGGCCTCATTTTATTTTGTTTTCCTCTATTTTCATTTTGCGACTTGGTGCTTTCATTCTCATTTTGTACCAAGTTTTCTGTCTCATCATTTGGACGAATTTCTTCCAAAGAATGTGAGCTTTCAAAATTCACTTCTTGATTTTTTGGGCTGTTAAAGTCCAACTCATCGATCTCTACTTGTTCAAGATTTGTGAGATGATTGGTTAAGTCATTTGGCCCCAAACCTTCGCCCCCACCTTGCTCCTCATTTATTTCAGTGGGCCTGGTGGGCTCGATTTCTTCATCAGCTTGTGGAAATCTAAAAATGTCCTCTCCATTTTTGTTTCCTTCAATTCTTGTGGCATAAGGAAACAGACTTTCTGCAAATTTGACATCTCTGGATATGATCATCTTGTCATGGGTCGGGTCATAGATTTTATACCCCTTTGTACCGCTAGGATAGCCCATGAAAACTCCCGGTTTTCCTCTTACATCAAATTTGTCTCCTTTGGTTTCAGTGTTTCGATAATATGCCATGCAACCGAGGACCCTCATGAACGTAACTTGGTTTCCCACTGTTAGAATACATTTCTTAGATTAGCCCATCTATGTATATTGGGCTAAGGCCCATTAGGGTTTTCTAGCTTTTCTTGTCTATATATACTTGTATCATTGTAAGTAGTCTAACATAATATAATATATCAAGATTACTTTCATATTTTCACAGATAGTAACCGATGTGTTTAGCTAAGTGTACCGGATGGATTTTGAGGTGATCGGCTGAAAGAGAACCATGATCAAGACCTATCAGCTGAGCAGGTTGATCTTCTGATTCAGTAGAACCTAAAAGAGAACCATGATCAAGACCTATCAGCTCAGCAGGTTGATCTTCTGATTCAGTAGAACCACCGAGGATAAAGATGGGTACATAAGGACCCTCTTTGACAATATCCAACATCTAAACATCCATGGTGGATAGAAAAGGAGAGCTTGACTTTTCCACATAGAAAAGTTTTATGCATCAAACGTTGGACACCTTGTGAGCGAGCCATTGTTTGGCAGACCATTATTAGTTGATGGAGGCCATTTGGTAAGGGGTATGAAAAGATGATTGCCCTTGCTGTGAGCCAAGGTATATTCTCCAAGAACTTCTATCTCTCACATGTGAATGTTGTTGAACAACTTCATAAAGATCTAAAACATAAGAAGTTCATCCCATATGAGAAGAGAGAACCACAACAAGACTCATCTTCCTTAACAATTTTTGAGAATCTAAACACCCAAGTGCCGATGAATGTCATTCCTAAACTGTTCAAGTATTATATCTTCCCTGAATAAGGTATATGCTTCATGGACAGAGCTCGGCAGCTCGCTCTTGAGATTCTTCAGAAAGGCAGAGATCACAAAAAGCCAAAATAGAATTCCTCTTCCCACTAAAATGGAACATCAAAGGCAGAACATGAAATCCAGAGTTTGAAAAATTAGTTAAAGACCAAGCCTTGAAGTTACTGGTTGACATTCCTGAGGTGCCAGAAATTAAAGAAGAAAGATGGTGGGAAGATTGAAAATTGAAAACTAAAGACTGCTATTTCTTGCTATTTCTGTTGTAAATATGTGAAGTTGCTTGTATAGTAGTTTTTAGCCCTGTATAGTTGTTTCTTTTAGTTTTGTTGAGCTCTGTAAATCACTGTAAATACTCTATCTTTTTGTATTGTAATGAAGCTTTTTGCTCTGATCATGGACTACTTTTGTTTTGCAAGTATAGATGCATCTTAGTGATAGCTTATGTATAGTTAGAGTAAAAACAGAAAATCAAAAATCCTAAAAACAGAAAAAGGATAGAAAAGATAATACAAAAACAGAAAAATGGTACAACACAGAAAAGAATCCAAAAACAGGATCATAATAAAAGAGCAACAAAAAAATAGAAAGATATGTGCCAAAATAAACTTATAGTTTATCTTTACTTTTTTATTTTTAGTCAAACTGATTCTTCATTGTAAGATTTTGTTATCATCAAATAGGGGGAGGGAGATTGTTAGGAAGATAATCATTTCAACCCAATTAATCAAACCTACCTATTGAAATAAATAGGATTTTATGTTATCAAACTAGTGGTTAAGTTAGACTAAAATTAATCTTAACATGTGTTGTTAACGTTAGAGTTGTAATTTTCTAAGTTAGATAGTAACTGATGTGATCAACTATACTACATTCGTGGGTGCACTACCTTTATGAGCAAAGAAGAACTGTATTCCTTGTTGAGAAGCAACTTCTTGTTTTGTTTTACTTCCTCAGTCCCTTCATATGCAACAGTCAAAGTGTCTATCATCTCTTTAGCAGAATTGCACTTGATGACTTATGATAGGATTCATTAGGAAGAGGAGAGACTGTCGCAGACCTTGCTTTAACATCAAGGTTCACAAGTCGTTTATCTTCTTTAGACCATTGATGGATAGGTTTAGTGATCGCCCTATCAGGAACAACAGGTTGATCTTCTGATTTAGCACTGAGGATAGAGATGAGTACATAAGGACCCTCTTTAACAATATCCAACATCTGGACATCCATTATGGATAAAAAAAGGAGAGCTCGACTTTTTCACGTAGAAAAGTTTTCTGCATCAAACGTTGGACACCTTGTGAGTGAGCCATTGTTTGGCTGACCATTATTAGCAGATGATGAGGCCATTTGGTAAGGGGTAAAAGTAGTGGGGAGTAAGCAAACCAGATTTAGATATTGATTATCTAACGTGCTCTGATACAGTTATTAGTCCGAGATTGAGTACACAACAACAAATGTTTGTAGAAAGAAGGGGAGAGGGGGGGGGGGGGTGAATACAAACTTAAGCTTTTTAAAATTAATTAAAACAAATTAAATTTTAATATAATTCATATTAATAAAAATAAAAAATTAAATTTACAAGGAAGCAAAAATACCAAATACAATAAAATGTGACAACAATTTTAGCCTAACACATAGACTAGCTTACCTAAGACAACTTATGTCTAAGGTGTTCAACACATGAATAAGTTCTACAAGATGCTAGCTATCTTGCTTATCCACCTTGTTGTTGAAGACAATCGATGTCATATATATCTTTAATCTTTAATATATATTAAAAGATAGGGTTATGATGTCATTATCCTATTTTTAAATTTTTTTATGCCAATCATATCTCTTTATTTTCTCAAATGCCTTTAGTTGTTTCTACGCCAAAAATCCTAAGCCTTGCATATTGTTCTAAGATTTTCATTTTTAGGTGATTTAATGTGTTAAGACTAATATATTGTAACAAAAATTTAATTCAAATCATTTAATATATACATTTTTTCGTGGTTATCTATGTAAAAACGTAGACAAATTTGATTAAATCAATACATTGAATTTTCATTATCCGATTTGTGATACTATTTTATTTTGGGAATTATTTTGAAAATGGTGTCGTAACATATTACTTCAAGTACCTTCTTTCTTTGTTATTTTTGTTTTCTATCATGGAGATTGATGAAGATAATCACGATTCAAGCTACAAAAAGCTGGGGGAGAATATAAACAATACTCGTGACGTTCGTTATTGCAATACTTTTTATACGCTTTACAATGATTTTACTATACAGAAACATTTAAAATTAACGTTAATCATCCCCGTATTTATACACGGGGTGTTAAACTAGTAGAATATAATAAGTGTAATGATAGTGGTGGAGGATATATTAATTAATGATTAGTGGGAGACAAAGCATGCATCATTTAATGCATCCCATGCTCTTTATATAATAAAGTATTATAAAGTTAAGATTCCATTTCACTTTATATTACTTTATCATATTTAATCATATAAATAATATATAACCCGTACTATTTTGGATCTACATATCTTCTTCTTCAACAACTTGCATTTGACCGAGTGTAGTGTTGTCATCCACACTTGATTAATGCAATGTCTTCGGGATCTTCAATCATCTTTAATTCAAATCCTTTCCATCGGATTCAAATTATGTTCTCTTAAGTATTGCTTTGCTAAATAGAGTGTTTAAACAATTTACATAATGAAGATCTAAGGCTATAATGAACAACACATGTTCAGCCTCTAGACTTAATAACTTTTATAGTGGAAAAACAATAACCGGGAAATAATGAGTTAAAGTAAAGACTCAGCTAACCAACATACATACATACATGAAGGCGTTCTTCACAGGCATGAAGGCGCTTCATGGGCCGTGTAGCAAATGGGCTTCACGAGTCTACACGACTCTTGACCTAGATCGCGAAGGGCTAGACTGTGTTAGGAAGATAAGGTTTCTCACGGCTCGTGAGAAGGTCAAGAAGGTGCAGGGCTACATAGCTAGTGAGGTATTGTGAAGGGATCGTGTAGCACGAAGGTTTCATGGGTTGTGAGATGGTCGTGAGGAGCAGTGAAGCTTTATAATTATCTATTTTTCAACAACTCTATGGGAAATCGACCGGGAATAGCTCGTTCATTGCTGAAGTGCCAAAATATGTCTGCATGGTGAAAAACAAATGAATATGAAGCTAATATATAGATTCTCCCAACATTTTTGGCAAAGTGCAGGGAAATTCGCACAATAAACATGTATAAATTAGAGTATAGATTTAAGAGTCAGTTGTTGGATCAGTTCGAACCATCTCAAGAGGGGAATTTGTATGAAAAGTTTTTGGCTGTGAAACAAAAGGGTATAGCACGGGAATGTGGGGTTATTTGAAATCTTGGCTGGTCAACTTGAGGGAATTTCTGAAAAAGTATTGGAGGGAACATTCATAAAATGGATGAAATTAGACTTGGTTGAACATATTGGCAAGCAAGGAAAAGGGGGATCGAAGGGCCAACCACCACGGCCCGGGATAGTGGCTCATGGCCGTTGGTCAACCTTTTTAGTAAACACTACAAAAATGGGTCCTAGTTGTTATCTTGTATGTTATTTACAGGAGACATTCTTTTACTTTGTTTCTTGAGTGATTATTTACCATAAGATTTTGTTAGTGTTTTTAATTCTTTATAGTTTGTCAGCGGTCAGCCTAACCTTGTGCCCTTTTTAATCCTAGCTTTATCGATAGAGTTCCTAGGTTCTATTTACTTTCGGCATTAATATTTTTGTCTAATGATATCCATTCATAGCTTGAGGCGGGGAGTGTAGAATATTCTAGAATAAATTCATGCAAATCAGTCTCCTATGATTTAGGGATCTAACAATCTCCCCCTTTGAGTTCAATTTACAATTAAGCATAATAATGATAATTATCTATTTAAGCACTAAAACAATCTTCGTGTTTAGAATATGCAGAGATTCTTTTTCTTTCTGCAATAAACATTAGAAGACCGTTCTTTGAAGTTTTGAGTCTTCACGAGATCTTCAAAGACTCGTCAGCAGTGATCAGGTTGTTTATCAGAGATTGCAGTAGAAGCCACGGACTTTTCGGAATTTACAACCATGATCATCTCTTTTGTCTTCAAGAGAACAATATTGAGCATAACACGAAAATATTGTATCTTGATTATACACAGATGTTGCTCGAGGTTTGGATTGACTATTTCAGCAACATTGAACCTTTTTTTTTAAACAAAATGTGCTCCCCCTCGAAAGTAACTCGCGATCTTTAACACTAACATCTGAAACTTTTTAACTTTTTCAGAACCTTGCTTTCAGAACCTTGCTCCCCCTTGACTTGATATCCCTCTCAACATATGAATTATGACTTCATTTGCACGCTTTTTATGAGCTTTGTCTTCTTATCGAATAAATTTGAACTCATCTTCAACTTTTACTCAAACTCAGTAACATTCAGGTAATTATCTCTTGTAATAGTCAAAATTAAGCGAATTCTTTTCCATAAACTTGATTCTCCCCCTCATGATGGTCAGGATCCATCATGATCATCATGCACT
>JAUEJL010079802.1:0-15413 GCA_032274825.1 Drosophyllum lusitanicum
TCAAATATGTAATAAGATTGTTCCCAACAGCTGCTATTGCCATTATCTCAAATGATTGCACTCCTGCAGCCAAATATCATATATACTAGCTTCAACATTTATCAACTAGCAACAGATTTTGTGATCGATCATACATACATGTCTATAATAAAAAGTTAAATATTACATATATATCAAAAACAAACCAAGAACAAAGGCAGCAGCCCTTAATCCTCCGTGTTTGTTGAGATCAAATGGTCTGCCTCTCCAATCTACAGTTCCCTCACCGGAGATTCGATATCGCTTTAGTTCATGCACCGGTGATTCCATTGGCATATACCGACCGGATATTGCCCAGGTTGTTTCTAAGGAGATTACTTGCTAACTGAGACTATTAGCTACTTTTTGGATTAATTTTGAGAAAAGAAGTTCGAAAAGATAGTCTTGTATGGTACTCACATGAGAACCATGTTGATTAGAATGAGAAAGAGAATTAAGAGTGTGGGGGCTAAACTCTATGTGTGACGAATACAAGGCAAGTTGGTCTCTTCCCTCGACCCCATTTTATATACAAGGGACCTCGCTGATTATAATATTGAAAAAATTTTAAGAAAAAAATACGGTCACTTTATGTTATATTACTTTATTTATATATTTTTATATGAATAGCCTAAAATAGCAATAAAATTATAGTTTTCTCTTTTCTTCCGATTTGAGTATCACATTAATATACATTTTATATATGTTCGTACAAGAGTGATCGACGGGTGAATTACGTAGTAATATCGGAATAATTTTCGTTTCATTGACAGTGAAGAGTATAATTGTATAAACGATTAGATAGGAATACATGATGGGTCTTGGGCTGAATACAAAAAACATAATATACCCTCTTGATCGGTAAAAGAAGTTTCACTACAAAAAATATGTCATTTATCCACGCTTCATAAAAAGCTTGTAAAAAATTTAAGTGTTGTCACGCTTATAATTGTGAAAAATAGTTTAAAAAGCAAAGATTGTTAGAAAAGAAAAAACTCAACATTTATAGACGTGTACACTTGATTTTAAAAGTCCACGCTTTCATATGTGTGAATTTAGTAATAAATAGATAATTATAAAAAGTTCACATTTAAAAGCGTGAACTTTTATAACTCTAGAATTATTTTCAAATTTTTCACACTTAGAAGTGTGAAAACTTAGATAATTTATATACACTAATAAATGTGATTTTTTAATCCAATTTTCACACTTTCAAATGTAAAGATTTGGTAGAAATTAGTAACACCCAAAATTTCCACGCTCGTAATTCTTCACGGTTTTAAGTGTTAATATATTGATAAAAAAGTGTGGATAATCGACAATTTTTTTGTAGTGTTTGGACGTTTAAACTAGCTTGACAAAAAATTAAAGAACAAATTAAAGGGAAGCTTTTTGGTAAAGATTTCAGTATATTTAGATGTTGATGGAATCGATCAAATGTGAAGAACCAAAACCTGTCGTGGCAACCTTGTAATAAATTTATTTTAATGCTTTGAGCGTCAATGTTTCACCGGATTAGATGAGAGATAAACCAAATTGTCGTTGTATACCAAAGTAGCATTTGTAATTGGTGAATAAAGGATTGGCAACTGCATTTGCAATTGCTCGATATTCGGTTTCAAGCGGGAGATAATAGGTTGATGTTTGGAGGACCATGATAAAATCTCGTCACCAAGATCAACACAATACTCCGATGTAGAATGGCGAGTGATAAAAAAACCACCTGAATGAACATCTCAATTTATTAGCCGATATAATTATTTTGTAAATATATGTTGTATATCTTTTATTTAATTAGTTGATCTTATCTTTATAGCATTCCTAGTTTAGCTCCACAAAGAAACCACTGCCAAATCCAACCGGCTTCATCCCCTTTACATGGTAACTAATATTCAAAACAAAGTGCGAGTCCTTGATGGAACAAAAGTTTCTTACTCGTCAAGGGTAAAACTCTTTCAACTGCATGCATGCGGCTACAAGGTACTCTCTCACATCCATGGTACGAGACCACCCGCAAAGACTAATCTGACCTTTGATTCTTGGGCAAAGATCGATGCCATCGTTCTACGGTGGACCTACGACCCTCTCAAATTAATTGTAGGTTCCTGTCCTAGAACCCGATTCAACTTCTTTTGAAGCCTTGACTCGCATTCAAAGCATCTTCCTCAACAACAAGGGCTCTCCGGTAGCTGCTTTAGTACACGAGTTCACGAAGTTGACTCTAGAAGCAATGCCCTCCCTTGATGCCTACGGCCAAAGTCTCAAGGAACTCTCCGATCAATTAAACGATCTTGACAGCCTAGTGAAGGAACAAAGACTTGTTCTACAACTAGTTCATGGATTACCGACCGAGTTTGACACAATTGATTCATTCATAAACCAAAGTCTCCCCACGTGGAACACGACTTCTAGCATGCTTTAACGGAGAAACATCGCCAAACAGCTCGAGAATATCTCTCATTTCTTGCAGTAGTTGCCACTACTTCTCATGAACCACCGACCACTCCCTACCGTCATGAGAACAACAACCCCAATTATGGCTCATTGTGGAACAATAACCAGCCCCGGCCCAACAACTCTAACAATCATAACAACCATGAGCCTACTAGCAATCAATGACAACATCCTGACCAAATTCTTAATCATAAGCTCCATCGTAGATGATGCCGCCTCCTTGCCCTTACACAACCCAATCTAGTTGTACGAGCCCGTGGAATCCTCCTCAACAAGGCCCACCGCCTTCTTAACCTCGGCCCACACAATAGCCTCCTCCACAAGCTCATGTAACCGAGTTCGATGCCTTGGAACCTACTGATCTTGGCAATGATTTTCAAGCTATGACTATGGATTCCAATTACAACCAATGGTACATGGATACAGGGGCCTCCTTTCACCTAAAGGTAAAATTTCTACTCCATCGTCTGTTAATCCTACAGATTATATATATGCTGGTAATGGTAATCACATGACTATACTTGGATCAGAATGTAGCACCCTCACTTATCATTCTAAAAACCTTCATCTCTAAAATGTTCTTTACACACCTCACATTATCAAATATAATCTTTGGCCATCAATTTACCAAAGATAACAATGTGTCGATAGAATTTGATCCTCTTGCTTATCATTTGAAGCATTTCAAGAATGGGAGAATCCTGACCTGTTGGGTATAGATGCTATTAGTGACTGTATAATGGCAGACTGAGTTAATACTTGTTGAAAATTTAGTACTGCTTCACCAAAGTTAATACCTCTTCATCAGAGTAAGTCAGAGTTCATAATTAATGTTGCTTGAGATGAAAACAGAATTAATGTTGTTGCTTGTGATAAGGATGAATTCTTTTATTCTCGGGAAGATAACTATGGATGGGATGTGTGCTTTTCTATTCGCAATTAGATGATTCTGTTAGCGATAATAGCTGATACTGTTTCTGTAATCAAATAAATATTCGTATGTAAGTAGATATCTTTAATTTTTGTGTGATTTAAGTTAGAGGCTTAAGGTTATTGTTGATCTAGAGAAGTATTGCATGTCTGATGAATTTTTCTTGATCAAGAGATTGGGGCTTTGATGACTAAATCATTTGTAATCTGAATCAAGTGATTAATACAAATTTCTTCTTACTCAAAGTGTTATTCCACAACTTCTTTGTTTTATTGTTGGATTATTCTTAGTATTTGTGTATGTTTGTTTTAAATTCGATTTTGACAAGTGGTATCAGAGCCAATAATAGGCTCTTGATCCAAGATTAACAAGGGTTTCAATATCTCCTGATTCAAATCATTGTTCTTAATAAAACATGGCTAATATGAATGTGGGAGTTATAGTTTCCAAAGTTCAATTCCAATGTTGAAAACAAATGATTTTGACATGTGGAAACTTCACATTAATCAATACATCCTACTTACAGATTACACTATGTGGGATGTTATTGACAATGGTCAAAAGGGTGTGATTGAATTTAATGAAGATGGAAATAGGAAGAAAGGCCTCCTCAATGATATGGAGAGAAAAGAAAGGCAGAGTAAGATGAAAGCCTTGAGTACCCTTCTTTTAGGTATTCCAAATGAGTATCAACATCAATTTAGCAAGTGCAATGATTTTAAGGAACTATGGGAAGCATTAGAAAAGAGATTTGCAGCAACGAAAAGCACCAAAAGAAACCAAAGATCTTTCTTGAAGCAACAATATGAAAATTTCAAGGCTAAGAAGTGTCAGTGACACAAACCTTTGATAGGTTTAACAAACTCAATGGAGAGCTAGCAACTGCAGGAGTCAAGATTGATCAAGATGATGTGAACATGAAGTTTTTGAGATCCTTCGGAAAAGAACGAACCATGTACAATGTGTCTTTTAGGCAGAGTGATGAGCTAGAAGGAACTAGATGATCTATACAATGATTTAAGAATTTTTGAGGCAAAGAGAAAACTTTCAAGTTTTTCTTAGAATGCTGCTTTTCTGTCTTCTGTTAGAAGTGGATCTGAGGGCTCAAACAACTTAAAAGAGGCTGGAGTGTCAAATCAACCAACTGAAGCTGAAAACATAAATGACACTATTTTAGAAGCTTTTCTATCCGGTCATGTACACTCTGCATTGACTAACGATGATCTGGATCAGATTCACCCAGAAGATTTGGAAGAAATGTATATCAAGTGGCATATGGCTATGCTTACAATGAGGGCTAAAAGATTCATTCAAAAGACCGGTAGAAAGAACTTTGCTTTTAAAAAGGAGGATAATGCTCAATTTGATTAGAGTAAAGTTGAATGAGACGGGACACTTTGCAAGGGAATGCAGAAGTTAAAGAAGGCAAGAAAGCTGAAGAGAAACAATATTGATGTCTCAAGATGAAATGGGATTTGATTGGAGTTAACATGCAGAATATGGCACACAAAATCAATCATCGTTGGCAGACATCACATCAATGTCCACTGATCTTTCGGAGGAGAGCAAGTCAGGGAAGGTAAAAAGAAATATTTGGCATGTGGATAGTGGCTGCTTTAGGCACATGACAGGAGACACTTCATGTCTTCAAATTTTCAAAAGGTATGATGTTGGATTTGTTACATTTGGTGGTGACACTAAAGGAGGTAGGATCACAAGTAAGGGTATAGTAAGTAATGACAATTAATTTTCATGATGTTTTCTATGTCGAGTGACTCAGGTATAATCTTCTGAGTGTTTCTCAAGTGTGTGACAATAAGAACTATTCTATTAATAGATACTCTATGCTTTGTAGTTAATGCTTCTTGAATATATTAGTACAGGTGGTACTAATGTGTGTTTGAGTGTTTCACGTTAAGTTTAGACTAATGTTGAGAGCTGTGTTAATGTTGCTTCTTATGTTTGTACTACTCATATACTTTGTACTACTAGTAGAACTATCTTAGTTATCAATATTAATACTGTTAGCCTTATTAATGTTGTCTCGCATCTTAATGCTTGTAGACTTACTAATAGTGCTTAACTTTATTAGTGCTGCTATTAATACTTAGTACTACTTTCAAAACTTAGTGTTGCTCTACATATTTAGTGCTGCTCTATAGTTTTAGTGCTATTAGCTATTTTTGTAATGTGTGACCTAGTTTCACAGTATAAATATGACTATCACACATCATTTATTATCATTTGAATAGTTGTGTGTTAATGCCGTTTCAACGTTAATACATGCGGCATTGGTTACTACATGCAATATGACTTAGTGTTGATTGTGTAGTTAAAACTACTTCATTACAATATAGCAAAATGTTTGGTGCTGTTGGAATTGGTTTTAATGCAAGGCTATAAGGGTATAAAAGCTAACTTGGGAATTGATTTCAAATTTACGTGAACATATCTTGCAATGAAATTCATGATTCTCTCTACCTATAACTTCTTTCTTGATATCTTTAAAACCCTAACTTCCAAAATTCCATTCCGATTCTCCCGAAAAACAAAATTCTTTCAATGGCTTCAAGTTCTTCATCCTTTTCACAATCAGACATTGGTTTAGCATACTATGATCAGCACAATATGCTAGCCATGCTTCGGAAAGTTAAGGAATCGACAGGATTCCATGATATCATTGATTTCTTGTGCAAATCCCCTATAGTTTATGCACTCACTGTAAACCCAACCATTTACACCACTCATATGACTGCTTTTTACCGTATCAACCAATGAGGTCGAGGGTTCATGATGAATCAAGGCAGTAGTAGATGACGAATAACTAATCATAACAGAAACCTCCATTCGTATGCATCTCAGACTTGATGATTTATCAGGTATTGACACTCTTCCTAGGGACTTTATTTTTGATTTGTTTAGGATTATGGGATATGAGGGCACTCTCACAAAATGAATTTTCAAAAATCCCTCCTATCACCACAGTGAAAATTTCTAGCACACACATTGCAACAATGTATTTCGATGAAACGAAACACTTGGAGTGAGTTTGGCACATCTATGGCCACTGCATTAGTGTGTTTGGCTACCAATCAAAAGTTTAACTTTTTTAAATGATTTTCAATGATTTGGTGTGGAATATCACCAAGCCTTCAAAGTTTTTGATGTATCCTCGTTCATTGCAAACCATGTTTAATGCTAAAATCCAAGGCTTGTTACAGTTTGTTCAAAGATATACGGCACCCGCTCATATTAAGAAACTTTTTGCAAATATGAGATGGGTTGGTAAAGGTTTTTCTGGTAACATCACTCCACTATTTTAAAAAATGGTGGTAGTGACCACAACTACTGGTGAGGGACCCAGCCAGCAGCCCACATCATCTAGAACACCCTTTGAGTCTCAACCCATACCATTATCACCAAAACAACCATCTCAGTCCCCAATTGATAAACCACAAACACAAGTATCATCTCTTAACACATTAAAAAGAAACTGGACAAAGAGAGCTCCTTCCTCTCCAAAGTCCTCTGCTCCTCAAGTTGAAAGCCCTCAAAAGGAGAACTCTCCACTTAAGAATATCTAAAGGGAACCCAGAGCTATCTCCCAAGCTCTAGATGGAGGTAACTAAGGAGATGCATAACCATTTGGTGAGGGCTCAACCTACTGAGAATGTATAAATTACTTCTCAGGCCAGGCTGAACATCCTTAAGACCCAATCCAAGGCAACCACCAACAATAATGTTTCTTTGGAAACTAACTTGTAGGAGGGACCCAAGTGCCAAGAAACCATGGGGGAAGTACATGTTCATGCTCGGCCTGAAATTACTTCTAAAATTGTTCCCAAAGATTCCCTAATGATGGTTGACACATCTGATCGGGATGAGGGTAACATTGACAACATTGAATTGATAGCTACGATCAAAACCATATTGAAGGAGAGTCTGTATCAAAACAAAATCATCTCTCGTCAACAAAAGGAGATTGGTATATTAAAAGATTAGTTGTCAAAGTTGATGAAGGAGAAAAAGCACAAGAAGTATCGCTTGAAGAGAGTCTCCTCCTCTATCACTACAAGAAAAGTAATTAATTTTACCCACACATAAAATAAGTGTAATCATGTGTGGGCTCATGCCTGTAGGTAAATATATTTAGTTACACATACATTATGTGTAGGTATAGATAGTATGCTATACCTACACATATGTGTGTGTTTAAAAGTAATTCATATGTGTGGATAAAAGTGTTCTAATTTGTTTGTTTGATGACGTGGCTGAGATGTGGATGATGATGTGGCACGACCAATAAATTTTTAGTGACACTTGTCACTCCATATGTGTAGGTAAATGAATTTTATGTGTAGATAATAGTTACAGATGTGTTGGTAAAAAAATCGTTTGTGTAGGAAATAACCACTATAATCAATATATAGGTAACAATATTCACATAAGTGCAAGCAAATAGATACATATGGGGGCAAAAAACGATTGTAAAGTAAAAAATTATGGCATACTAGTTTCAACTATAAATAGCAAATTACAAATCATATAATTTACATACTAAACAAATAAAAGAGAAACTATTTATAAGTATTATCAAAATACTAAACAATTGTAAGTAATCCTAAATGTTCATGCTATATCGTCAAACACATCATTCCAATGGTTCCTTCCAAGACTGGAACTCGATCCTCCAATTGGTTGTACTTCGGGCGATTCGACTCATTATTAGTCATAGTCTTACGTGCAACAAGATCACAATTGCACCTAGACAAGTGAATAGAACTTCTTCAATTGTACCTTCTTCAAAATAACTTTGTTACTAATTGAACCCATAGAATTCTCATTTCTCAATTTCAACATTTCTTCCTGTCAAAATAAAAAATAACAAAAGTATAATAAATCAAATAAAAATAAGATAATGGTTTCTTCTTTTTGGTAAGATATTGTCCTCTAAAAACAACTTTTTCATGTATAAACCCCACATGTTATCATCTAACTCTAAGTGCATGGCTCCGTGGCCAAATAGTTAATGTTGTTTTCTTTGGATAGAAAACATCTGGTTACCTATAAGAGAAAGTATATGTCATACACTCTCCCTTAAATAAAAATATTTGCAGCTTACATAATTATTGTTTGACCGGATATTAATTAAATATATTAAAGATACGCATAATTGTTGACAAGTTAATTCATTTTCCATCAATGTCATATAAATAAAAAAAGACGAACCTAAATACAAAAGGCATCAGAGAACCCAGACGGTATTGGGATTTTAGTATGTCATGAGAAATGGGTTGTACCTAACACATAAAACAAAATGAGATTTAGAACATGCATAAGAACAAAGAGAACTTGAACCTTTTGGGACAATTGACAAATCACTAAGGTTTTCATAAAGTCCATATATGGTCAAGACTACGATCAAGAAACAAGAATGATAATAAGTTCCTAACTTTCTACCATAGTACCATCCCGCCATATTTTATTCCCATACCACGAACCACTAGGAAACAAATCTAGGGAATCATTTAAGCCTTCTACATAACCTTGTTTCACCTACAAATGATTTATTATACCTAAAGAGCTTTCAAGAACACATTGTAATTTCACGTGATACTCATAATATCCAAAAAAAAATTGAAATCATCAAGTGAATATTAATACAGTCAATAATCCTCTAAAAAAATAAACACGGTAAATACGGGCCTTAATGTTATAACTGCAATTACTGAATGTATGCCCCGTTTATCACATGAAGCTAGTTTTTGAAATGATAGAAGCTCTGTATTAATTTTTCTATCAATAACAATGACCCGCACCTCAAAAAATCAGACCTAAACTAACTACATAGTATGTATGAAATAAGGCAGAGAAATTATGATGAAATTTATTATAATGACAAACCTCATAATCAATTATGAAAGTTGTAGTATAGGATTGCAACAGTCATTTATTATACTTATTACATCATAAAATCATAATGTTCTTTTATCTCAATTTCCTGTAAACAGACATATAGATCCATTAGCTAACTTGTGAATTTGAGCATGCTGACCATCATAATTGTAAAAAGCATATGTGAAAAGTTTATTAAAGCCTCAATCATAATACAAGAGTGGCAATTTAAATGGATGTATTCAGTGGCATAGCAAACATTTACTATTTACTTTTACAACTTATAAGAACACAACTTATATATAAGAACAATCGAGCAATACTAATAATCTGATGCATAACTAATTCTTTTTGGTAATAAAGAGAAAACCATATTATGATTCTAACGTGTAACACACAACAATTCAAACTTGTAAAAGTCGGTATTTACCTTGAATCGCGACTTAAGTCTTGACCGAATCTCACCCTTGGCCCCGTTTTCCAATCCCAGCACCTCGATCAGCTTGCACTCCAATTACTCTCTCCCTCTCAACTCTTAAGTTAGGTTTTTGCGTGTGTGTGTGTGTGTGCGCGCGGGTAGCCGGCTTGGGGATTTGAATGTACAGATGAAACCATAACAACAAAAAGATGGAGAATTGCGGTTTTTCTTACCCTCGCTCTCTAGGCAAGACCCTAATCGAGCGTTGTGGCTACATGTATACATGGTTTACATGACTCTACTGAAAACCCTAAATAATTGTTGAATGAGGCCACCACCACCACGAGAACGAGGGAAAGTGGGAAAGAAAAATCCGAAATGACAAACAACAAGAACAATAGACAGACAATAACTTGAATCGATAAAAATTTACCTGATATTTGACTCCTTCCTCGACATAGCTCTTGCCTCCGGTATCTTTCTTTTTCTCCCTCTAATGTGCAGCTTTCTATAGATGGGATTAATTGAAGGAATCTGTATCCCTTTATTTCAAGAATTTCGGGAATGATCACCCCTCAAATTCCGATTTTTTTGATCCCATCCACAATACGGTTTCTCTTTTGTTTTTTATTTTGTTTTAAATTTTAGATACATATGTTCCTAATTTCCATGTTATTTCAATTTTTAAAATTCTAATTGTTCTATTTACACATTTTATTCATAAAGATTATGTGTAAGTAATATTTATTTTTTATCTACACATATGTGTGGATATTTTTAATGCCATGTCATTTTTAATAAATAAATTTATAAAATTGGTTATTTTATTACCTTCATATTCACGAATACACTTTATGTGTTAGTATAATTTTTACAATTACCCACACATACAACCAAAATTTGAATTTGTGTAGGTAATTTACCAACTCATTAATAGAACTTGTCTTATGTGTGGTTAATTGAATTTGTTGTCATTCACCAATTTTAGAGGGAAAATTTCCCACCAAGTTAAAGTGTTTTTAAAAAGTATTATCCACACATAATAAGTGTTAATCATCCTTAAAGGTTGAAAAATTTGATTACCCACATATATGCAAAATATATGTGGGTATTTAGCCACATATTAAAATGTGTGACTAACTTATGTGTGGGTAAACACCCTAATTTCTTGTAGTATATCTTCTCTGATGATGATACCAAAGAGGGAGAATCCAAATCTAAAAGATCTTGAGGTTGAGCTAGACAATATTTGGGAAGGAAAACTAGTTGATGAGACTTTTATTGATAAGCCTGTAAAAGAGAGTGAAATAGTGACAGAAAGTTCACCAACTCAGGAAGTGAAGGAGGATGAGGTAAAAGATAGTGATGGTAAAGTTAAAGGAGATCAATGTCAAGATGAGAAAGCTGTAGAGGAAGTGGTTGAAGAGAAACAAAAGAAAGATGATGCTAAAGTTACTCGGGAGGAATTGATTGTTTCTGATGTGTTGATGAAAGTGAAAACTACTTCAAAACCTGTTTCAAAGCCAATATTGAAATTAAAGGGTGTGGTGATAAGTGAAAGGTAAGAAGGTACAAGGCAAGAACCAAAGATTTTGAAGATTGATCCAAAAGACAAAGGAAAAGGTAAAGTTGTGGCTGAGGAAGCATTTAAACCAATTAAGCTAGAGAAGAAACAGATTGATCTTGATGAGTAGTTAGCTAGGAGATTGCAGGAAGAGGAAGCAGTTGCTTCAGAATGAATTGGAAGTTGCAAAGAAACAATCGGGTGTTGTTGGCACCGAAAGGAAAAAGTTCATAGAATTTCTTGAAAGCTTGTGGTTTTAGTGGCAAACAACTAGGACCAATGAAGTTTATCAATCTGATGAACTTATATGAAACTGAGGTGGAGAAAAGATTGAAAGCAGGACAGGGTGTGAATATGTCAAAGAAAGATGATTCTAAAAATATTGAGAAAGCTAGAAAGGTTGAGAAAGATGAAGCTGTGAAAAGTAAAGAAGAGAAAGTTAGGAAGGTTGAAGGGAAAGGAAAGAGAGGAAAGCATATGGCAAGTTCGAAAAGCAAAAAGCCAAGGAAGGATTTTATACAATAAGAGGTAGAGAAAGCTGATGAAGCTGAATCTGTGGGAGAAATGGTTCATGAGTCACTTAATGAAGAGTTTAGACCAATAACTAAGTATATTTGGTTGTATTGATGATATTTCTAGCCCATGTGAGTGTTTCATACATCTATATTAGGTTGACTTTATCTGTTAAATATTTATCTTCATATGTATGTATATTTAAACAAGTTTGATTATGTCAAGATTGACACTAGGTTGGTGGATTTTGGTGTAATTAGACTTAGTATGTGCATTGTGGCATTACATGAGGTTATTGGATGATGGTTTGAGATTTTGGATATTAAACCAAGTATATGTCCTTATGCTATGAGAACTTTTGCTCATGTGTGTTAGGTATGTTGTTTGAATCATCAAGATGTTATGCTTATGATTTGGCTAATTACAGATTCAGTCATGTGTATCTTATCTCTACATTTAGTATTATTTTCAAGTTTAAAATCCTTACGCATCAAGAGGTTATGCTTATGTGTCTAGTGTAATTCGTTGTATCTATAGATGAATTACTAATTGGAACGTGTATACTTTTTATCCTATGTAATTAAAAAGTCAATGTAATCACGTCACATGATTATGTATATAAATACATTTGACTAGAGTGTATCTAATCTAAATGAGTACCTACTAGCTTTGAATTCCTTCCTATTACATGTTCCCGTGTCTTTATGTTTATTTTATTGTTTTTTGTTGTTTAGTTGTAGTTCTTTTGTTCACTTGTTCTTCTTGATTTGTTGTCGACTAGATAATAGTGAAGGTTGATTATTAGCAGCCTTCGTTCCCTGAATATGATACTCGGTCTTACCAAAAGAGCTATACTATATACGGATAGGTGATACTTGTCTATCACGCGTGTAGTCTACTTCTAAGATGAAATCACTTTTAAAACACCATGTTTACTCTAATTTATTTATATAAAAATATGTAGCGGTTCTCGCATATCAAGTAAAAACTAGTTGAAAGTTTGTTGTATATAAAAGGGCAAAGTACGTAAAAATAAAATGAATTTTAACCTAATTGTCATTGTATGTAACAATCTTTATTTTGTACCTAAAAGTAAATAAAGTATTCATTTTGGTTAACTAGTAAGAAATCTATTACCTAGCTAATCAATTCTACGTAATTTTGGTTCGTTGTGGTAGTCGGTAAAGGCGGCGACAGGAAGTGTAGGCGGTGGTAGTGGCGATGATCGACGATGTGGATGTTGCTGGTGGTGGTGGTAGCGGTGGCGGTGGTGGCAGCGGTCTATGATGATGGAAGGAGTGTAGCGGCGATGGTGGTGGCCGGTGGACCAATAAATACTTGAATCCATGGTGATGGTGGTGGTTGTGGTCGATGGTGGTGGTTGTGGTCGATGGTGGTGGCAGTGGTGAAGACGGTGTTGTTGATGGCGAAGATGATGTTGGTGGAGTTGACAATCAACGGCAATTGATGGTGGCAAGCCATGGTTGATGATAGCAACAATTGTGATAGGTGGTGGTGGTGATGGAGGTGGAGGTGGCGGTAGTTGGTGGTGATTATGCAACGAGTTACAACGGTGTAGTGGTTTCGGCCGGTGGTGGAGCCGAAGAGTGGTGGTAGTAATATTGGTGGTGGTGATCGATGGGGAGACATATATATATTTGAATCCATTACCATGAAGTTATTACCCCCAATTTACTGAGAATGGTTTATTACCTATTAATAGATAATGATTGATTATATTTCACTTAACCAACTAATATTTATTTTTATCATTCTCATTTACTACCCCTTAAAACCCCAAACCAAGTACACCCTAATTGTTTTTTTTTTTTGTTTGATTTATTTATGGTGATGATGGACATTTATTAGAGTACTAGCTTTAAGCCCGTGCGAACACGGGCATAGCCATAATTTTGGTTCATTAACGATTGTTGATCACCTAGTTCGGGTGAATAAAATTGACGCACCGCCATCATTTGTTGAAATAGCAAAAGAATAAGCAAGTGAAGGAAAGAACAACAATAATCTATATCTATACTAATATATAAAGCATTTAACACTCTCTCTCCTAAATGTCTTAATCTCTTAAATTTTAAGTAATTTAAAACTACTAACTTAACCCTCATTTAAAGCTAAAAGAAAACCATTGAATTTCATTTTAATAACTAAACTTTCTATAAAAAACAATATTTAAAAATATCAAGTCAATGTAAATTAAATTTATAAGATATTAAACAAATTAAAAATTAAATAAAAAACCTCCATAGAAATATTATTTTAAATATTCTATTATATAGCAAATATTTTAATTGAAATATTAGAAAATCCGTATAACTAAAACTCATAAACTTGATAACATGTTACGCGAATTTATAAACACTCGTATAAGTAAAATAAAAGGTTTAATTTATAATATATTTAACATTACTTTACTTGAACTCTTAAAATTTAAGTAATAGAAAATTACTAATATAATCTTAAATATCTTTACATATTTTAAAGCACACCAAACCGGCCACCAATACATTATCTCATACCTACAAAATTTCTCATTCAAATCAACACAATTCCCAAAGACGTTGATATGTTTTTATCATCTTATTTTATAAATGGAAATTTTTTTTTCTTATTTTATTGTTTTTCAAAAGATAATTTAGAAATTAATGAAAGAGTTGATAGATAATAAGGAAATAAATAAAATGGAAAATAGGGAAAGAAAATGGGCATGTTTAATAAAAATTATTCGATGTCATCATAGTGCATGTATACCATACCTTACGTTATCGAAAACGGACATGTTATCGAGTATGAATTGGTTATCGTCGCCGCATTGCGCGGGTAACATGCTAGTAAACTATAAGAAGATCAAAACTAAAGACAAATGGTTGACAAACAACTTGTTTATCACATTTACTTCATTGTATGTGGTAAAAGAAAATACACTCAAACTAATTCACACATATGTCACTCCAATAATTGGGAAATACATACGTTGCATTTATCATCCCGAATGGGTTTTTCACGTAATGGGTTGCAAAATGATGATACCGATACTAGTATACTATCTATACTACTATATAAATTACTAGTTTAAATGCCCTTGTAAACACACGGGTCACATAATTATTAATAAAAAAATCACTTGGTTAAATATATGATTGTTTTGTACGAATAAAAGAATAGACTAATCTTACACTTTCTATAAATTTTTAAAAAGTTTATATTAATTCCGATCAACATAGAAAATTAAATGATGAAAACTTTAAAATGATGTAAAATTTATTTATGATAAGATTTGTAAAACAAATGAAATCAAATCTGGGATGGGTCACGACATAGATAAAAAATTTAATTATTTAATCTGAACCAACTATTTTTGTAAAAACCGAAATTCAATTTTGATTTTTCTTAGGTCAAAATTAGATTTAATTTTGGCTTTTATTAATATTTAATATTTATCATTTTTTTTACAACCAACACGTATACTACGTGAGCATCTAATTTAGTTATTAATATTAAAAGATTATTAAGGGATTGATATTGATTTTAAATTAATACACAATAATATTTAATTTGTATTTACTAACTTTGATGGATCTTCATATAAACTTTAAATATAT
>JAUEJL010079813.1:0-15413 GCA_032274825.1 Drosophyllum lusitanicum
GATCTTCTGGATTATGTGATTACATGTTTTGTTATCGATTGTTGTTGCTTGCTGTTGTGTTTTAAGCTTCCTCTCACTTAGCTTTGTGCTAATTCCCCTCGGTTGATGCTTTTGCAGGTTTGTGAGTTGTTGGTGTTTGTAGAAGGAAAGCTCGACCCAGCTCTGATATATATTTTAGAAAGAAACGAGCCATGAGTATTTTGTAACACCAAAACGGAAGTTGTATTTGTGAACAGATGCTTGGTTGTTTGTAATTATTTGTACTTTATGTACAGTTTGTTTAATTATAGCTTCCGTAGCGTATTTAAAAAAAATGGCTTAGGATTTTCCGATGTTACATTGCTTCATCACTATAAATTGCCATTCAAGCTACCTTCTATTTTGTGATTGTGTTACGAGTCCCACAATCAATTTGCAATCCAAGCTTAGTTATATTTTGTGATTCAACATCATATAACTAGTTTGCAATCCACTAACTAAACTAATTTTCAATTCAAGACATACAAGTGATTTGTGACTGCATCTAGCTTAAGAATAAAACCCACACACACACACACACACATATATATATATATATATATATATATAGAGATGTAGGACAAAATGAGAACATCTCCTAATATGAGAACTTGAAGAACAGTTTATAGCCCTTGGATTATCTTTATTTAATGGCTGATATTAATCTTGGTTAATTAAGGTATGTTGAATTTTAATGATTTGATTTAATTACGGTAGGTTGATTTTAAATCTCTTATTTATTTAATTAAATGTTGGCCTACAAGTGTTCTCACCGTTCTCCATTTAACATGTGTTCTTACCGGATCCTTGCTATATATATATATATATACTCCATCCTAATTTACACTTATGTATATAGTAGGACTTAAATACTTGACTTCAAAAAGAAAGAGGAACACATTTTGAAATCATACTAAAACCGCTAGACCGAAGACCCTTTAGTTTTTTTTGTTATTAACTATCTCATTTGAACTTATGATTCAAATGAAATAAAAAGATAAGTTTTTTCTAACTATAACCTAACATAATTTCATAACTAGAAAATTAGTCTTGTATTTGAGTTATTCTCAATCATGTATATATTTACAACTAATTAAGTACAATCAAATGAATTTTTTTAATTAAAAGGAAATCAATGTTAAAATTTATTTTTATCAACGGAAATATTTTAACCAAAATAATCTCGCATTTCCCCTTTATTCCTTTCATTTCCTCCCCCCATTTATTTCCCCCCCACCCCACCACCCCCAAAAGAAAAAAAAAAGTAGAAAAAGGAAAAGGTAAAACCAGCAAATAGTCCATCTATTTGTTAGAAAATTGAGCTTGAAATGTTGTATTGTAGGTCCAAAATAGACTATGTTTTAATAAGATATTGATATTCAAAAGTAGAGTATTTGGAATGCATCGTAGGAAAAAAAAGTTGGGTGAAAAGCGATCCCACAAAGGTCAGTGTCTAAAATTCTAAGTTTATAAATATGGAGGTAGAAGGCTTGCTAAGCTTCTTTTTCATGGTTTTATTCTTACTCCTAAATGCACACAAAAGGATGCAAAATCTGGATTTCGAAGGGTAAATCGTCAAACTTGTATTACTTGCAACTTGTGGATATGAATACAGTTTTGAAATCTTCAACTCGCACAACCATGTTTTGCTATGGACAATAGACTCGACGAGATTCACATTTAGCATTAATTATTAGAAGTATTTACATATTCATTTCGCTTCGATGAAGAATATTAGCCAACAATAATATGATGTCGAATTTGAATGATTACAGTCTGAATCAAGAATATAAATAGTTTAATATAACTTATAAATAATCAAGATTAGACTTATCTAACCTTGGTTTCAATTTAGTGGAAAAGCTTGAGACAGAGCCCAGTTGAAGAACATGGCTTGCTTGTAATCACATCAGTGAAAGTATCCACAAGCTGCCCTGCAAGTGAATCTGGATCCTCAATTAAAGTATCCACAAATACTTTGACTATTCTAACCTCTTGTTGACTTGCTCTCAGGCTGTACCAAGTGAGAAATTTCTTCCTAAAACTTGTATCTATATGTCCTTCACATTCTAACCATCGGATCACCTTCACATAGTACCCAAATTCCCGCTCGTCTGATTCATCTGGTTCCTCCTCAGACCCGTTATCAAGATTCTTCTTTGATGCTTTTGGTTGAGTTTTTCTATCCAAGATTGAATCTTTAACGCTTTCAGTCTTACAAGGGGTAATGGGTAATTTAGCGGAAGTAGTGGGGGCAAAAGGGTCGAAATCTTTTCCATTGTTTTCATGATTTCTTGAAGAGTTCTTGATGATGTTTACAGCATCAGTTTCAGTGTTTATTGCAACATCTTGGTCCTTCTGCTTATTTATAATATTGTTGTTTTCATCTTCAACTGAAGAGGGATTTGAAAGACTGCTGGAATTGGTTGGTGGACTTTTCTCATCATCGTTGCTCGTTTGAAACGAAATTTCTTTGCTTCCCAATTCACGGGTATGCTCAAAGTGAACGACTTTTAGAACGTATTGTGTTGATGGAGTTAAACCCGAGAGTAAGAACTTGGTACAACTTGGTGCAAACAATGTACAAGTCGGTTTTGTAGGATAATCTGTATCTTCAGTTTTCCGATGCCACATTATATATCTATGTGTTCTTAGAGTATCAGTATACGGTTGATCTCCAGAACCCAAAATTACAGAAACTGATGTGGGAAAGATGTTTCCGAATCTGACAACAGGCATCAAGATGCTCGGATCTGCATAGATTTTATGAAAAAAAGTCGAAGTTCGAATAAATAAATTAGTATGCCAAGTATGATTGTAAGAACATATTTCAATCTAAAATGATAATATTATTCTTTTAGAAAAATGATTTAGGAGGTCTTATGTATTAGAAATAATGGGATGCTTTTGATTAAGCTATTCTTTGAATTTTCCCATTTAGTGTGTGTTTGGTATGCATGAATGAAAGGCGGAATGAAATAGATCATTACGAAGGAATAAGAAAATCGTGTTTGTTAGTCACTTAGGAATGGAATTGACTATTCCATAAGGAATGTCATTCCCTTATTTTCATTCATTAGAGAGATGGTGTTTTTAACTCATTCCTTCTATGGATGGAATGAAAATTTATAATTTTAGTCTTTTTTTAATTTTACAACATAATTATAATTTTAAAAAAGTATTATTTTTTTATAATTTTCTATAAAGATATTTTTTCTTAATCTTTTTTATGCTTAATTTTTCTATGTTACCAAACAAATCATTATAGTTTTTATTAAATTATTAATTAACTGCAAGTACAATATATATAGAAATATCTATATAAAATGATAATTTGATATAACAAAAACTGTTAAAGTATAATATATTAATAAAAAATAACTTTTTTAAACATGTTATCCGATGAAATTTCATTACTTAAATAAACCAAACAATCAAACATGATAAAAGAATGCAATAGATCATTTCATTCCACCACTTATTCCATTCTATCGTCCATTCCATTCCTTTCTCTTAACATGTTATAGGTAAAAACATAACCAAAGTTGACATGTCCATAAGAACATGAGTTGAAATTGCCATCTCTGACAAAAATCATCAAATGAACTAATTTTGAACTTCAAAATTGAATTAAGAGAAGCTAAAATCTGGTCTGCTAAAGTCAACATATGAGACTAATAACAGATGCTTTAAACCAGAAAAGTTGGAGCTAATTTTGTATCTCAGTTTTGGTCATTTATTTAGTTAATTTGACCTCAAAAGCCAAACTTTGTTTCTTATGGAAAGGGGAAAAAAGCATAAGTCAAATGAAGAAAAATGCAAACCTTTAGAACTTTTAGATCAAACAAACTACTTTCTAACTGCAAAATCAACTTATCCAAGAACTAAAATTTCGTTTGTTGGAACTCAAGATACAAGATTAATAACAAACGTAATTAAAAGGAAACAAATGTGTAAGGAAAATTCATATCAACTTTCACAATGAAGCAAGTTGGTATGACCACAGAAGTCAAACTCTGATTCTTCAGGAACGGAAAAAAATTTGAACAAAAATGTCTAAAACAAGAAAAAAAAAGACAGAGAGAAAAAATGTACCTGTAAAAGTTATGTTGGCTAGAACTGAATCAAGAGATTCAATTGCAAAAGCACATAGTTTTTGAATCTCTTGCCCCGAAGAGAGCCTATTGACTATACCTCTGGCCCGTTTGACTGGCAAACCAGTCAACGGGCCTACATCTGCTTCAAGTTTCTCCATTACTTCATTTACAATTTCATGAAGCTTTTGGTACCGTTGAGTCCCACCCAAGAGCTTTTGACTTAAAGAAACACGATAACACAAGATGTCAACCCGCCTAGTTTCCCTTGCTATTGTCATTTGTTTTCTCCAACATCTGTATATGCACAAAATATTAGATCAATTACAAAAATACTTTTAAGAGTATATGACCAAAAAGTAGCCAGAATTGCCCAAATATAGTTGGACAAAATTTAGAATCTTGTGTCAAGTGACAGATGCAGGTTTTTAACCAGGATATCACTGCTATAACAAGAACATAATTCTAATATGTATTGCCATTATGTAAACGGTTCTACGTTATTGTTTGATAATGAAAGCGTAACACATCTAACAAGACTACTTCATTTTTACAAATAAAAAGTTTGCAAACTAAATAAACCCCTTTTGCAAATGTTGTAATCGACTCTGCAGAACTAGCCTTTTCAAATTTTCTAAACCAAATTGTAAACAGTGGTGAACCTACGGCCAGTGGGTACACAACGCATACGCTGGAAAAAAATGTAAAACTGTAGAAAATAAAAAAATCATTATTCCAATTGAGTTATGAATAGCCTCAAATGGATCATATAGGTAATTTTAACAAAAATAAATAAATATTAGCTAAAATGAAAAAATGTTGGTCTGGTCGAACGGGTCAAAGTCGCACAAAGTGTTTTTAGTATGCGTAAGACCTCCTAAACTGTTATATTTTAGAAATTCGATTATCACAATAACATTATATTTCTGTAATAGAAACATTACTATATTTACAAAGTTCAAGAAAAAAAAACATCAGCCCTGACTCTTTGCTTACTAAGTATCTGTTTTGGGTCAAACCCACTTCGACCCGTTACCCAAACCTGCACAAAAAGTCAAAAACCCATGCTTTCCACCTCAAGAAATACTCTACATCCACCACTGAACAAGAAATAAAGCTAAGAAAGAGAAAAAATGGAGAAAAGTACTTACCCAAGTAAATCATTAACTTTACCACATGATACACAATAAAAGCTCCCATCAAGTCCTCTACTTTTCCCGTCTTTGGGAATTCCTGATTTGTCATGTTTTAACACGCACTCAAGATGACAAGACATCCCACAAGAAGTTCCCTGAAACGGGGGATCCGAACTACAAATCAACCACAAGCTTGGATCTTTATTGTCATCATATTGATGGCAAATGCAGCAAGAACACCTTTTACAAAACACCCCATCTTCACTTAACTGAGCTCTACATGCCGAATTCTTGCAAAATTTAACATTGTTAGCAACTAAATCAACATAATTATGATCTGATGCAGCATTTAAACGATTCGGGTGATCAGATTTCCTGTGTCTTTTAGCAGATCTTTGATGGTCACTTTCTGAAGATTCAAGATTCATCATAACATCATAGCGTGATCTTTTCTCGGATACTACTTTTAGAAGGTGTTCAATAATTTTCAATTTTGTTAAACCAGTATACTTTCTTTCTTTTCCCATTTCAACACAAAGAATTTGAAGAATTTCATGGCGGCTCCAAGATTTTAGGAGCTCGGGTGCACCATGAGACCACTCAGATATTTCGTATACGATTTCCCTCTTTTCTTCCATACTCAACTTACTACACTTTGATGGATCAAGTACAAACCCTAAACACATGTTACAGAAAAAGTCAAAACAAATGGAGATCTGATTCAAGAACATTATATAGTTGACCAAAATTTAAGACTTTGTATTAAAATATGTCTAGCATGTGAATCAATTTGTTTACTTTATGTCCTAGATTCAGTAAACCACAATAACTTAATCTTTCTTTAGACTAAAATACATTATATCTTAATTATTATATCAATGCCAGTTGTGATATTCATTGCACATGTTTAGATATGTTTTATCTATATATAAAACATAGAGATAAATAGTTGACTTCAAACTGACAAAGACAGCCCAAAGAAACAGGCTTGTTTGTAATCTTTATTTTCATCTAAAAACGACTATTTTTCGAATTATTTACTTTAAATAGCAAAAAGGATGCGAAAATGAAGGGAGAACTCGCATTTTATAGTTCTAATATTCTGACTTGCAGATAATATCAAACCGGTAAAACGTGGAGAAAATCTAGATAAGAATTGCATAAAACACAAGGATCTCTTACAAAACTCAATTAATTTTTCACCAAAATCAATCAGACTTTAACATAGGGAGGTGTTTGGATGGAGTTTATTGTGACTTCCAGAATCAAATCAGATAATCTGTTGACTAAAATGTCTAAATTAATCTCTGTTACCAACTTCTTACCAATAATACTGATTATTTTGAGCTTTATATAATTGGCCAAACACAAGTTGTGCAATCAAGATCAAGAATACAGTCACAACCATTCATAAAACCAAGTTAAATACAACCATACATTAAACTCACAAAAGGCCAAAAGGGATTTCTTGAGAGTCGAGCTATACTCTGATATACACAGCCTAACCGTTTTCCAGACCAATTCCTATATTCCTCTGGCCTTTACTTAGCGAGGATTGAACATGGGTCTCTTTTAATACAACCATACACTAAAACAAGAATCTAAAATATAAGTATTTATAAAATCTATGTATATATATACATCATTTAATTCATGAAGAACTTCAGTATTGATGAGACCTTGTTAATTCAAGTTTTATATGTGAATCTTGAATCAATTGATGGAAAATAAAATGTTCCGTACAGAAAAGGAATAAAGTAAGATATACAGAAACAGAAAGAGTCAATTAAAAAACAAGAGGACCAATTATTTCTGTGAACTAATTAATCGCTGGCAGATGATGTGAATCACGAGGACATAGAAAACAAACATGCAGTAATAATAGTATATCAAAGGCAGATCCGATTATTAAGGTGAAACAATTTCTTCACAAAATCTTCAACAAGATCAAATCTTTATCAACATTAAAACAAAACCCAGAATTGTAGAAACATATCAACTCTAAAGAAAGATCAAATAAAGTACTGAAAAAGGATTAATTGATTTAAGATATTGGTTGATTACCTTCAAAAGAGCAAGAATCCATGATGGGGTTTGTGATTTGCATCAAGAACAGCAATCCATCACCACATTACAGACAGAAATCCAGCAATTTTATGAAGATTGCAGCATCAATGGAATAAAAAGACAAATAAAGGTTGAAGAAAGAAAGAGAGGGTGGAATAGAAATTGTGATGCAAGTAGGAGGGAATCCATGATATGGGTCGATAAGGTATGCTATATAGGACCCGATGCAAGCTGAAATAAAGTAGAGAGAGAGAGAGATGAGAGAGAGAGTTAATTAATTAATGAAAAAATAAATTGAAAGTGGGTCATATTAATAGGGGCTGGGGTGGGGTAGGGGTTGAGGATAAAAGCGGCTGCATGTCATCGCCTCTCCTCTACAAAACTTAGCTTCATTCAACTCGATTGTGGGGCGGTGTTTGGGTGATCGTACCCTCACTTATGTGATTCCTTGTGCTTTTAAAAAGAGATTTTTCTTGATGAGTTACCTCGCTGATATTCGCAATCTAACCAATGCTACTTATAATTGTTTGTAACAATCAATCGGTCAAACTTTGATAGAAGGATCCAGGTTTTGATCTCTTGATCTCTCTTCGTCGGACAGATAGACTATCTAGTTGACCACTAAGGTGATGTCTTGTACTTTTGTTTCTTTTCTATGAAGTTAGATTATCACCATCATACTAACACTTGTCGAATTTAATAGAAGGATAACGAGCACAATGAAAGTTATCGAATTTAATAAAAGGATAACGAGCACAATGAAAGTTAAAAGAGAGAAAAGAAAATGAGAAAAATAAAAGAGTTTTATTCTTTTGTGTTCTTGAGTCAGAAAAAATAAAAAATATACGTGTTTTTTTTCCTTCTAAAATTTTCTATTAAATAATCTTGAGATGGTTATCCAAACGACTTCAAAAGCATACATATATGCGGGCGGTTGATTTAGCGTACATAAATCAAGCTAGGGTCGTTTAGACTTTTTTCTATTGATCATTGTTGTAGATTAGAAATGTAAACGAGTTGAGTTCGAGCCTGGTATTTATCAAGCTGGGGTCGTTTACACTGTTTTAAGCTCAAGTTTGAGCCCTGCTTGTTTAGAGCTTGTTATGTAGAGATCGAGTTGAACTCATTTTAGATATATCAAGCTTGGCTAGACTAGTTTATCTTTGATTTGTTTAGGCTCGGATATTATTTAAAATATTCATTAAAATATATTATATATAAAACTCATTTAGACTAGCGAGGTTAAAGGAGTCCATTCTTTTAGGATTAAGCTCGACTTCATTAATGCTCGTTTAAATCCTGAGTAAAAAAGGATCTAAGACTTGACCTTGTTAAGGCTTTAGCTTATTTTGAGTTTTTAACAATCCGAGTTTTAGTAGCTCCTGAGTAACTTGACTCGTTTACATCCTTGTTAGTAGGAGGGTAAGTTAGCCAAAATATGTTTATAGATTTAGAGAATAAGATGATCATGCTTTTCCAAGTCTAAAAAGAGTTGAGATATTGCATGACGCAAATATTCAATTATAACTGGCCTCATAAACTAAATTAAAGTTAAAATTAAGGTTGTTCAAATCACGATCCAGATTTTAGGATCGCATGATCTTACGATCATACTAGCCAAAACCTTGTTAACTCATCGTAAGATCGTTTTTGAGGTAAGATTGGTGTAAAGATTGGTGTAGATCAGTCGTAGGATCATTGGTTAAACTTCTTGTTTTAACTTTCAAAATAGGGTAGAAATGTAAAATCGTTTGACATTGGGATCTTGCAAATGATCTTAAACATACACTTTTAACTCTTAAACTAAGCTTAAAATTCTAATTTTGACTTTTCCAAATATTTGTTTGGACGTATAATACAATTAATGTATAATACGAATCGCAAAATCTCTTAAGACACTAAAACATGAAGTAAAATCTTACATGTTGGTTCCGATTTTATGAATTTTATATCTATTTTTATGTTAAGACAAGTAACACTACATATATTAATTTAATATATATTATTGACATAACAGAAAGAAAGTGATAATATAACATGAAAACATGATGTCATTGATGACATGTAAATATGACATAGACAAGGTACGAATTGTCAGAGTCTACTTAAAAACTAAACAAAAATAATTTAACTAGATAATAATTTTTTTTCTTTTAAATAAAAAAATATTCTTTTCTATTTTATATTTTATCTTGTATTCATGTAAATTAAAACTGCAAAACCAACCAATAAAACAAAATCTGAGGATATCATTAAAGACGTTAAGTTGAATAGATACATCATTTATTTAATGAAATATTATAAAAAAAATTAATTAAACATAATAACATAGGGTTGCTTGGTATGGGAATATTAAATGATACTAAAACAACGGTATTTGTAAAATTCATGATAGTTGTGTTTAGTTGAAAGTTTGTAAGGTGAGATTTGACTATTCTTGTGAATTCTTTTAATCAAATGAATTTTTTTAACGATAAACACACATATCCTATTAAATCTATTTTATTGACTTTAATAAGACTTGAACTAACAATCTTTTGGGAGGGGCCATCACCTCATAGATATTCGTGGGATACAAGCCTTTTGATAATCATAGGATTTGTAAAATCCTTTCCTTCAGGTGGCGTTTTGTTAATGTTTTTAAAAGAATTGGAATTTGTTATGAATTGGAATTTGAATCTGTAATTTGTTTTGTTTGGTTCGCGGACAATGTAGATGAATTTGATTTCAGTAATCTAAAATGTCGGAATTGCCCTTCTGTTTGGTTCACAATGGGTTCTACAAATTCATACACACAGATTAACAAATCAGAGTTTCAAAAAATCAGATTCAACAGTTTCAACATGGTTCTACAAATTCAACATAACTCAATGTTTCTAAAACTTATGATGGGTTCTACAGATTCAACAATGTGTTTGGTACACACACATTGAATAAATCAGAGATTCTAAAAAACAGATGAAGGTAGAGATGAGTCGAAGGCGATGGGGAGAGGGGGAGAGAGAGAGAGAGTAAACTTACATGAGGCTAAGGCGGAGGAAGGCGCTGGAGGCCGAGGAAGTCGGCGGCAACAGATGCGGCTGCGACAGAGGAGTAGAAGGGCTACCAATGAATGAAGAGAGGAGTTGAAGGCAACTGCCACTCAAGAAATATGGGTTTTTTCACACGCTTTATCAAAAGCGTGTAGAATTTTAAAAAAAAGATACACACATAAAAGTGCGTAGAATAGTTTAAATAAAATGAAGATAAAAACAACAAAAAAGCTCACACTTTTAAATGTATAATATTGATTAAAAAGTTCACACTTTTAAATGTGTAAAAATATTAATTAATAGAAATTGAGAAAAGTTTATGCTTAAAAGTGTGAACTTTTATAACATAGAGATGTTTTCAATATTTTAACACTTAAAAATGTGAAAACTTTAATTATTTGTTCACACTAATAAATGCAATACTTTAAGTCTTTAACTATATTTATCACATTTTTACATGTGAACTTTACACAAAAAATTGACACACCATATTTTTTTCACACTTATTTATAATTCTTTACATTTTAAAGTGTGAAAATATTACTAAAAAAGTGTGAAAAATCAACATATTTGTCGTAGTGTGCAAACAGCGGCGGCAACGGCCGCAGGGCTATGGATGAAGAGAGGAGTCAAAGGGCTCAGTCGAAGGGGAAGTAGATATATGTTAGGATATGAGGGTAATAAAGTAATATTTCACATTCCTTTATCCAAGGATTTTAAAATCTCTTCATTACTTGATGAAATTCACTTTCTCTCATCTATTGGATTTCAATTCTTTGAACTATTCTTCAAATGAACAAAACACATAAATCCTTATGAAGGAATTAGATTATATTCTAATTCCTTCAGAATCCTAAGTAATCTTGCCAACCGAACCGACCCTAACTCCTATCCCATCTTTTTATGTCTTTTATTAGTCTAATTCTTTACAATCCAATTCCTCTAAATTTTCCAAATATATTCTATTAACCAAACGAAGCATTCGATTGTAAGTGGTTACATTCATTTGAATTAAATAGTAGAGGCAATTTTAATAAATATACGATAATTTTAATTAAGATAAACTATATTTTAGTCCTCAATTTATAAAAAGCAAACTATTCACTCTATATTCGTTTAAAAATTAAACATTTAATCAAACATTTGAAAAAATGAGCAAGCCTCTACTCCTCTTGATTACTCATTTCTTCTACATTGTTTTCTAAAACTTTTATTTGATAAAAATGTGATAATGAATCAAAAGCTTAATAAAAAATGTATTATAGTTTTATAGTTGACTATAATTTTTCTTTACCTTTTATCATAAAATTACAAAAAGGTGTATCTTTTGGCATCATTTTGGTCCGGATATATTTATATATCAACCCAAAAGATATATATTTTAGTGAGAATGGTATACTCAAACGTAGTTTTAGTTCTGTGCGGGCTCCCAATCGCATATGGTCCAAAATTTTCAATAAAATATTTGTATATAGTGTGTTATTGACTATTTCAGTAATCGTGACATCTGCAGAAAGAGGTTTTCAAAACCGAAGTTATTGAAATCTTACTTGCAGTCGACAATGTCACAAGAGAGACTGAAGGAATTAACATTAATAGCTATTGAAAACGACCTATTGAAGAGTCTTGATTATAACAACTTAATCAACAACTTTGCTTTCAAAATTGTTAGGAGAATGAGTTTATTTTACATAACAAATTATTTTGTATTGGATTTTACCACATAAATGTATTCTCTTACCACTTCAGGGTATTTAAAAAAATTTCATGTTTGAAGAATATCTTATGTTAAAATTGAAATGTTGATATGATTTTTCAAAATCATGTTTACAAATAAAAAAATATATAATCATGTTTTCAAAAATTCTTTTGTAACATTTACACATTCTTAAAAAACCATCTTAATGGTTGAAAAAGGCAGAATTGTATTTATTTATTGGTAACCATAAAAGGGACCACAACACAACTAGGTGCAAAATTGTTGTGGGGCTATTGGTGGGCTATTTTATATTATCACTAAATAAATTTGGAGGGTTGTAGTGGTTGTGGCATATATGAATAAATAAATTAATAATAAAGAATTGGATGAATAATATATTTGTACAATAATGAATAAAGACACCATGCCAATCAATGATTACACTACTAGAGTGCTCTCATTGGGCATCTAGCTCTACTAGAAATATTGTTTTGATGCATTTTAGTTTCCCATTTTTTAGTTAATTAATTTATTATTTATTTATTTTTTTCTTAATTTGAACATGTTTAGGTTTAGATGAGCTCATCAAGACATTTGACTCGTAATTTTAAAGTATAACGAGACAGATGTCTTAATTAGGGGTGAGCACAAAAATGAGAAACGAACTAAAAAAATGAAAAAACAAAAAGAGAACCATATAGGAATTGATTGTTATCATTTTAAATATTTAAACCCAATTTTTTCAGTTTAACCAAACCATAATGACCAAGCCGCACCATTAGTGAAAACGAACCAAAAACCGAACTAAAATCACACACACAGACACACACACACACACACACATATATACATATACATATATATATAACCGGGATCAAATGCGAACGTTCGCACCGTGTGAACAACTCCACATCGTGGAGCTAAACTGCACAACGTGCGGCATCGAAAAATGGCGGCTGGACTCCACGTCGTGGAGCATACTGCATGACGTGAGGCCTTCGTTTTTCACAAGATGTAGTGAATTTTTTTACAATATGCAGTTTTTATTAGCCGAGATGTAATGATTTTAAATTGAATGCGGTGATTTTATAGATAAGATCAGTGTTTATTAGCCGAGATGTAATGATTTTAAGTTGAATGCAGTAATTTTATAGACTAAATGCAGTGTTCCTAGCGTTCATATTTTAAAGACTGTTTTTATTGGATCCTCACCATATATATATAGGGGAGGGTTCAAACGAGAACTGTTTTTTGTACGAGAACTGCGAGAACCAATCTTGGCCATTCAAGTGGTAAGTGGAATTCATGAATGAAGAGCGTGGGGGGATTGAGTGTGACAAGGTACATGTAAGGAATTTATGGGTGGACAATCTAATTGAAGGAGGGGGAATTGGACGGCTAAGATTGGTTCTCACACTTCTGTACGAAAAACAGTTCTCGTTTGAACTTTTCCATATATATATATATATATAAGTTGAGCTAATTTTTACTTCTATTTATGTATGTACATATGCTTCTTTATATTTATGTAAATCTATGGATGTAATTGATCAACTTTGACTTTATTGAATAAATTTACCTCAATTTGACTTCTATTGACTATATTTGATAATATATGATCTTATTTAGCCAATTTGACTAGATTTGACTGTAAGTACCCCAAATTGGATTTGCTTCTTAATGAAATTTTTGTTCTACTTAGTTTTGCTTCGAAAATTTGACTTTAAAATTGACTTAAATCAAATTTGATATGTGCAAAACATGATGTGTGAATTTTGTAAAGCCCAATCTACAAAGTTATATATATATTTTTCAACGGCGAATATACACACCCACCTAATCTACATCTTATGTCATTAGCAAGACTTGAACTCTCAACATCTTTAAAGAGAAAGACAACGTAGTCATATCTTGACACTGCAAGGCCAAAGTCATTTTGGTATGCTGCAAAGTTACATAATTTCTATGCACACATGCTTTATTTTCACAATTTTGGATTTGGATATATAATAAATTATGTATAAAATATTTTCAAGCACTATAACATAAACAAGCAAGCAAGCAAGTTTCTTTATACCCACACACATACAAAGATGATAATGATGGAAATGATATTCCAATATACAAAGTAATGAAAGATAAAGATGATGGAAATGATAATTTGTAAAGTTTTTTTAACAAGGTATATCATGCCCGCACGTTGTGTCGGGTTGATATTCAAATAATTACATTCATACTAACTCAATTTATATATAATATTATAGATAAGATAACTGTTCGAAGCTAACATATATAATATTTAGTTTAATATTTATTCTCTAAAAAGATAAAAAAAAATATATAGTTTTTCTAGCAAATTGTAGTTTTACAAATAGTTAACTAAAGTAACATTAGTTATTAAACTTGTTAGAGGTGCAACTACTTACTAACAAAAGATTAGGATTTGTAATAAAATATACGTAAAAAGTGTTAATTTGTGAGGTCACATTTGTGTACTAAACATTCAGAAGCATACATCATACTACAAATCTTACCTTTTGTTGTACTTTATTTTCAGAAGTTATATTTAATATAGTATGGTTAAACACAATAGAAAGTGATATGAATTTGGTACATATAGAAGTATTATATTCAAAATTTTATTACATAAATAAGTAAATATTGAAGCAAGATATATACAAAGCAAAACTTGTATGGAAAAATGTTAAGTAATGCTAGGACCATGTCATTTAAATATCACATCATCACATAAATTATAGATTGATAAGTAAGATGTAAAAATGACATGACTAATATACTCTTCAAGTAAGTTTGGTTTTGCTAATATTATTTAACATATCTCCAACATATGTAGTTGTATATTTGTTGCACTGTTGTTTTGTTTATATATTATAAAACTAGTCAATTACTAAAATGGTCCGTGTGATTTGTCAAAAGTTGCTGATTTATCTTTTGAAATTAAAATTACACTATATGTCTCTATGGTTGTTATTTTGTTAGAGGCTTGGTCCTTTTGATAGATGAACATTTAAATTGAGTGTTAGTTGTTTTGTTTTGTAACTATTTTGCAAGGTATACGTTTGGTTAATTAATAAAAAAAGAGGTTATATATCCTCTTACGTACATGATAAAACAAATGTCTAAATCAATAGACGAGATGAAGAAAGAGCGTTACCGTTATCAAGTAATGAGTAAGAAGATTTAGTAGGAGGAGATATAATTTTCAAAAAATATAAATTGGATAAATGTAATAATTACGATATTTTTTATAAGAAGTGTGGGACCACTCTTTTACATGCACAAGTAAAATTTGGATACATTAATGCATGTGATCTTAGGTTGCATATGCATTTAAATTTCATGTCCA
>JAUEJL010079824.1:0-15407 GCA_032274825.1 Drosophyllum lusitanicum
TGTGAACTTATCCATAGGCATACTTATTCACATATTCACATTTCTACATACATACATGCGTACATACATACATACATTTTATACAATAAATTCTCCTCTTTCCTTTTTAACTTTCGAGTAACATATATATATTTACTTAAATCAATTAATTAACTTAACATAATTAACTCATAATATCACACAAATAAATATCACACAAATAAGCACGTACCGCTAACCCGCTAACGACTAGCCCGGGTTTGCGGGTGTTACAGATACCCTCATTTATTACTTTTTTTTTGAAAAATCACTGATTAACTAAAAGTCTGCGTATATAAAATACAACATAATGCAAGTATATCATGAAAATGATTTTTACACAATATAAATTAGCTATACACAACAATCATGACTATTATGCTATTACCAACCCATTATCTTTTATTTTCATCCACAAATTCAAAGGTATAATGGTCCAAACAATCACTATTTGTTGTGTATGGCTAATTTGTGTTGTGTACAAATTATTTTCTGTATATCATATGCTGCCGTATAAGTATATGATATCTTAATTTTTATTATTAAATTAATAACTAATATATACTAAAATTTTATAGCATTATTTTATTTGCTAAATAGATACATTTGAACAAGGGTTGTTTGTTAAAATAAAGTAATTAAGCGTTTAATGATTTAATAGCTGAATAATTTAAAGACTTTGTATGAAACTGAATCTGAATATGACATGTTGTTTGATAAGAGTTTTAAATGAATAATCTAAACGACCCAAATTACCATTAAAACCTTCATATTGATTTATTATACAATAAGTTATGATTGTTTAACTAGATAACGTGTAAAAAAAAGAACATTAGAATACAATACTGTATGGTTAATATTAAAAAAAAGGTAATAACATATAATACTGAATGCTAAATGCTTTAAAATACATTGATTCAGTAAATATCAAACACACTAAGGGTTAAGATCCTCTTATATTTGGATCAAACATGACTCATTATGTTCTTTTATAAACATGAAAGTGAGATCCCCTTTATAGAGTTGACTCTCATGTTTATTAAAAAAATATAATCAATCATGTTTATAAAAAAACTTGATCAATCATGTTTTTTTTAAAATATGATTAATCATGTTTAACCCAAACATAAAAGTATCCTAATCCAAACCCGAATTCTAAACTTCCATAACATACGTCAAAGTTCAAACAGATTTGCAGATCAAAGACGTGTGCTCCACCTCACCTCGTACGTCCAACAGATTTGCAGATCAAGACCAATCAACGGTCCAGATCAAATCTCTTTTTTCATATAATTCTCTCGTTTCTCACTTCTCTCCCACATACCTTCCTCTCATCAGTCATCTCTCTTCACATTTACAGCCATTTTTCTAGGGTTTTATAAGGTATTTTTCTACATTTATCCAATTTTACTATCCTTTTTGATCTTTCTATAGCTGAATTACATCATTCAGTTCATTTTCACTCGTTTTTGAGCATTTCTATTAGATTCTGCGTACGTTTGTGGCTCAATCGGGTAGTTCTTATCGGTAACCCGTAAAACTGATTGCATTTGCGTGGTTATGCAAGGTTTTATTGCTTTCCGGTATAGATTCTCTGTATTTGATAAGCAATTATGAGAAATGACTTCGTCCATTAGGTTTTTAATTCTATTGTTTAAAAACTACGACTGGTTAGGCAGCAAGTACTCTTATAATCTGTGTTAAATTGTTAAAAATTTGGAACTCAAAGCATAGATTTAAAAGACAGTGTTTTACACGTTTACATTATCACAATCAACTCTTTTTGCTATTGGAATTTGTATATTCTTGCATTTCCACAAGAACTGATCAAGTAGATTCTTAACCATGCAGTAATATAGTTGAAATTTCACTACCTGGTGATGGGGGCTACACCGAGTATTCTTTGTTATCAGAAATTAGTCCTTATTTTCCTCTTCATGTTTTATGAATATGCTGGCTACATTACATCTTTTCTATATATATATATATATATATATATATATTTTTTTTTGAAGAAATAGACATATACCGCATCTGTAAGATCTCCATATACTATATTTGGTTTTGTAGTTAGCATAAGATGGCAGAGAGTGAGGACATTCAGCCACTCGTGTGTGATAATGGAACCGGAATGGTTAAGGTATGATTATAATTTCTCATCTTTCTCTGTTATTAGCACATATGACCATCAATTATGTCTCAAGATTTGTTTGGTTTGGAGTAAATAACGTGTATTGTTATTACAGGCTGGTTTTGCAGGAGATGATGCTCCAAGGGCCGTGTTTCCAAGTATTGTTGGGCGTCCCCGTCACACTGGTGTGATGGTTGGAATGGGTCAAAAAGATGCTTATGTTGGAGACGAGGCACAATCAAAGAGAGGTATATTGACTTTGAAATACCCGATTGAACATGGTATTGTTAGCAATTGGGATGACATGGAGAAGATTTGGCATCACACTTTCTACAACGAGCTTCGTGTTGCTCCAGAAGAACATCCGGTTCTTCTAACCGAAGCACCTTTGAATCCTAAGGCTAACCGCGAGAAAATGACTCAAATCATGTTTGAGACATTCAATGCCCCTGCTATGTATGTTGCCATCCAAGCTGTTCTTTCTCTGTATGCCAGTGGTCGTACAACTGGTAAGCATTTCCTTTTTTCTAAATCCAGTGCAAAACTTTGAAGTTGAAATTACTACCTATTTTCCTGTTATTCATATGGGCCCACAAGATTCTATAATTTGTCTGTGAAGGATAGTTTACTTAAAGTATATGTCAAGTCTAATGTTGCAACCTTGATCAGTAATAGGGTGTGCATAGTTTGATAGGCAGTGTTTGGATTTGTATTTTTGAACTAATTTTAATGTTTGGATAAGCAGATTCTGCTTCTAATTAATAACATTTTTAGGTGTCACATATTTAATGTCTTTCTAGCTATAACATAACTTATTACCAAGGCATAAAATAGTATTTGCCTAATTACCTGTTCTTTTAAACTTTAATTAACCTTATTTGAGACCTTATGCTCCATCTCAGAAAATTTGTTTCCTTTTTTTCTTCACAAAAATGTCCTTTTGGCCTTTTAAGTATTCATTTATCATGTATTCATAATTTGTCAAATACTAATGTGATTCTAAACACTGGTGTTATTATATTGTCTGGTTTAGGTATTGTGCTCGATTCAGGAGATGGTGTTAGTCACACAGTCCCAATTTATGAAGGGTATGCCCTTCCACATGCCATCCTTCGTCTAGACTTAGCAGGACGTGACCTTACAGATGCATTAATGAAAATCCTTACGGAACGAGGTTATTCTTTCACTACAACAGCCGAACGGGAAATTGTAAGAGACATAAAAGAGAAGTTGGCTTACATCGCCCTTGACTATGAACAAGAGCTTGAGATTTCAAACACAGGTTCTACTATTGAGAAGAACTACGAGCTTCCCGATGGACAGGTCATCACCATTGATGCTGAGCGTTTCCGGTGCCCGGAGGTCTTGTTCCAGCCATCCATGATTGGAATGGAAGCAGCGGGTATCCATGAGACTACATATAACTCCATCATGAAGTGTGATGTGGATATTAGGAAAGATTTGTATGGTAATATTGTACTCAGTGGTGGTTCGACTATGTTCCCTGGGATTGCTGATAGAATGAGCAAGGAAATCACAGCTTTAGCCCCTAGCAGTATGAAGATTAAGGTGGTGGCTCCTCCTGAGAGGAAGTACAGTGTTTGGATCGGAGGGTCAATTCTGGCGTCTCTCAGCACCTTTCAGCAGGTCTGTTTTTTAAACATCTATGCTGTTATGTTTATGTATAGCTGGTGAAACGAGTGGTTTGGTAATGATACTAAACGTTTTTGGGTCAAATGGGTAAACTTTTTAGCGCGGGTTGGGCCAACTTGTGAATGCTTTATTTCTTATCCATTAAAAAAAATATTATGATGATTAATGTGCACAATATGAGTCTTAAAGCTACATGATATCCAAAAAAAATCATTTAAATAAGTGTTTTAGGAGGTTTTTATGCATTTATTACATATACTTTGGAGTTTGGATGACTTTCGACACATTTTGCCCATTTTTTTCATTTTTTTCCGTTGTCCTTAAACATAATCCATAGAGATTATACCCAAATCAAGCCTTTTTTCAGGTTTATCGGTTGAGAATGACATTTCTATATTTATGAATAAAAATGAGGAATATTGTCACAGATTATTGTAAAAGGCTTTGTTTGTTGAAGTTGCTGTCTTGTTGATAGTCGAATGAAATGTGATAGTGGGTCTTCTTTAGATTCATCGAGATGAGACCCACAAAATATAGTCCAAAGAAATGATACGTAACTGGTATAAACTATAAACCTGATGATGCTAGATGGGTTGGGTGACTCGTTAACACTTTTTGTCAAATTATAAATAATTAATATTGTTAGTTAAGATTAGGATACAATTTTATATTAGTTAAAGCGATTTAATGGTGAACATATAAAGAAAAAAAATCACGGTAAATGTGCTGAAATTGATATTTCTATGTTGTAACTGCAGATGTGGATAGCCAAGGCCGAGTATGACGAGTCTGGCCCTTCAATTGTGCATAGAAAATGTTTTTGATTTCTGCGTTTCGGATGTTGTTTTGAAGATGCGCAGCATGCAACATTCACGTGCATTCTTTTTCCCTTTGTATTATATGTGCTGTTTTGTAAGAGTTTGGCTATGACATTGCTGTATGTTTCACAATTCTTTTATTTTAATCTCATGTTAGAAGCTGTTTCAAGTCATTCCTCCTCTGCTTTTTCTTCTTCTTCTTCTTCTTCTTCAAGTTTCCCTGTTTTACATATAATTTTGTTATCGTAAATTTGTTATCTTGAATTACTCATGAAGACATTTGCAGTCATGGTACTGATTCTTGTGCGACTATTCCAGTCACTTACCAAGAACAAATCGACTCATTCGACTGATTTTCCTTTTAAACTAAAATTCTATTTTGTCCGATAGACGTATCAAAGAACAGATAACGCAAATCACCCGTTAATAAGTAGATGATTATAATTGCCAACTCTAATAATGGCTAATAGTCCAATACATTGAAGGTGATCTCTACACCAAAAGACTAGCTGTGTTAGTGCAGTATCATGAGCTTTTTAGTCTGTATTTTTTGTTGTATAAAGTAAATCTTTTAGGCGTACAACTTTTTTTGAACGGCAAACACGCACATACATATCCTAATCTACATCTCTGTCCTCGGCAACCTTAAGAAGGGGGTTTAGGTGTACAATTCCCTTGTGTTAATAAAAGTATTCTTCCCTTAGTTTATATTTATAATTTTGAATATAAGTAATTGTTAACTGAAGAAAACATGAGAAGTGACATGTTTAAAAAAGTAATAATAATGATGATGATACGACTGATTTGATAAAACAAAAGGTGTAATTAACGACGGGTGATTCTATATATCCCCATTCATTATCTATATAGCCCCCTTTGATTTGACATATGTGGGTGAAAAAGCAACATTGAAAATATAACATTCTTGATTTGACATGTGGGTTTGTGAGGAGAGGGGGCTATATAGTAGCACCCATTAACGACACCCATGATTCGGTTGTCACTTCAAGATAAGATGATGAAAAAATGAAGTCCAACTTTTGAGGATGATAGAAGAAATATTAAATTGTTGCCTTTTGCTTTAAGATTGAATGAAATGATGGCATATTGTTGTGTAGTTGTCGGATCTTGGCATTTAGAATAATCAAAAGGTAGGCCAACTTGTAGTTTCTTTTGATCTTTACAACTGCTATTAATCATATTTAGATCCAATCCTATATGTCATTGGGATTTCAATGGAGATGGTGGATGCCATGATCCTGATTCTTTGACTTTTCTAAGTCAAACATCTTAATTTTTCATATTTGATATCTATGCGAATCTTAAAACTTTTCTAGATTGTTTCTTAGCTGCTAGAAGCGTCAAGTCCTTTAATATAAAAGCAGATTAAATGCCCGTGTGATATACGCGTTGGTTTAAAAAATGATAAATACTAAACATTAATTAAAAAAAATATTAAATAGTTATAAAAGACGAAAGAAATGAGAGTCTAAAAAATGGCGACAGACGGTGTCAACACCTAGACCAGCGGTGGAAGCGTTGACGGGAGAGAGAGAGTAGACGCGGTGACAGAAATGTGGTATCATGATACGAAGATATGTGATTGTATTTCTTATACAATCAATCAATTGTTATTGTTACAATTAGGGACAATAAGTTCAAATATTTATTGGTTAAAATTAAAAAGTGTAAGTTTGTGGAGTAACCCAGTACACTTATTAAGCACATAACGAAGTCACGCACGCCTGATGTGGGACAATACTCAACACGCCCTCTCACGTGTGGTGTTTTTTGTGGGTTCAAACTTAAAACCAAATGACGATGAGAGGAGTTTTCAGAACCCTTACTAAGCACATTACAAAGTCACACCCGTTCGATGTAAAACAATACTCAACAAAAAGAATTTAAAATTATTATAAAATATTATAAAATGATAAAATAATGAATTTGGTTAAAAATGATATTTTAAAATGTTATAAAGGTAAATATGATATTTGCATTTAGAGTTAAAGTTTAAAAAAGACATATATGAAATTATCACTAATAATTTTGTTCAAATTAAAGTCAAAATTTAATTTAATTTTTTAAAAAAACTTATAGGAGTGGCATCAGCTTGACAAGTTGGTAGCATGATGCATAGGGGTGACACCTACATCATGCCTTGAATACACCCCCTCTTAGACTCTTCTAAAACATGTATTGATTTTTTAATTTTAAAAACAAGTGCCTTGACATTCAAAAGTAAGTTGATAAATGCCAAACAGTAAAACTAAAACATATAATCTGTGTGTACCTTTACTGTATCATTAGTATATTTCACAAGAGTATGCTAAATATGCAAATTTCTATCTTTTTAGCTCATCTTCTTTCTAAGGAGAAAGGAGAGATGCTCTATCCTGATGTTCATCATCTCCAAATGGATGATTTGGGAAGTCAAAATTGTTGTCTTCGTCGTCGTTGTAATCATATTTGATATGTGTTTGAGATCTTGATTCTGCGAGTCTTTTCGCAACACTCTTTTGAGTAAAACTACCAAAACCTTTGATCCCACTCGTGAGCTTACGGGCTCTACACCTCTCTTGCTTCAAAAAAGACCGATCCTCTTCTAGCAACTTCAAGATCCTTTCTGATTTCTCTCTTACCCTCAATCCCCAGTTGAATCTGAATTTTGTATAAAAAGAAAATTTTAAAACAAGGAAGTCAAGTGTGATGGTTATTCTAGATTCATTCTTATGACAAATATTCATTTATTAATTTATTTTAAATTAAATTTCTTCAAGAATGATATGATGATATATTTGTGATAATTACTTGAATAAAATGGTTGAAGTTGCATACTTAATTTGTTCATCAAGATGTTGGAAAACACCCATCTCCTTGATAACCTCTTTGTCACATTGAAATTCTTCAGAAACTCTCTCTGGACCATGTGTGAGCAAGTGATCCAATATAACAAGAGCCTTATAAGATCCTCTCCAATTCTCTTTATCAAACTTCCACAACCTAAAACACCCATAAAAAAACTTGCAAATTTCATTTAGAAATCATGACTCTTTTTAATGCAAGAAGGCCTCTAAATATAACCAACACCTTTTGTGAAGAATATCGACAATTCTCCAGTAATCATCGACTTCAAAGGCCGCACGTGAGATCAATCCCATGATACGAGTGTCTGGTGGCCACGAATCCTCATTCGTTGCTTCTTCGGTTAATCTTTATATAAAAAAACAAGAACCCTTGAATTATGCATCTTAAATGAAAACTAAAATGCATTTTTACAACTAGAAAACAAGCTCACAGTTCTGCTGGTGTAACATCAGTCAAAGCCAATCTTGCAGTTTTGATCTTTTCTTTCAAGAAGAAAGAAGCTTGTTTCTTGAGTTCATGGAAGGAAGGAGAACCCATCTTTTTGTCGATTTTTCGTGCTTGTTGGTCTTATATTTCGCATGAATACATATTTCGGTACGAATCATAACTGATTAAATTAATTAATACATGTTTTGTTTGAGTTGAATATGCCTAAACTAAGAAGAATTTGCAACTACTCCATTATCAAACCCACATTAGATAAGAAGTGGATTTGGCTTATCTAATGAGAATGACAAACATGAGGTTTGAAACAAAGAACCACATCAGAATAATGTTAGGTTTTGAGGCATTCAACATTCAAAAAGCTAAAATGATGATGCTTTGTTTTGGCTAATAGTGCCTGTCTTTAGATGCATATGTTAGAAAAGCTAGTTTTGGTCAAACTTCTTGCAAATTAAAATATCCTTTTTCCTAAAATACCCCTTTACTAAGTTATTATGTTTTCATGCAAGTACCAAGAAAATGTAGGTTACATGTGAAGTTCATTCGATTAATAATGAGTGCACACAGATTTTGGTAGGAGTAAATGCATAGTTAGTTAACAAGATTCATAGCATGCTCTTAAAGAAAATTTCTGATTGGCGTGTAGGGGTGTACGTTAGGATGGATCGATTTAATCTGATCCGATTGAGTAAATCCTATTGGATTTTGGTTTTGAAAAGTGAGATCCGATCCATCCAAACAATCTTAAGATCCAAACCAAACCATCCAAATTACAATTCGGTTTGATCGGTTTTTACAATTCGGTTTTCATTCTTACTTAAATACATGTTTAAAGAGTTGAGATATTTTAAAAACTAGATTTGATACATATACTATTAAAGACTAAAATATAGTTGTCCAAGTAATAATAACTAGTGAGACTAGTGGTTTTGGCATAAATATATAATTAAATATAATAAGTTGTAAATAAACACAGACATGACACGTATTGATTACTTTGTTCTAGTAGTGTTATATATATATATATATATATATATTATATACTTATTCGGTTTAGATAATAGTAACCGGAACCAAGCCGAAATCCATAGTAGTTATTCGGTTTTGATTCAATCCAATACAAAAATAAAAATATCCGAACCAAATAGTCCGATCCAAAATTTTTGGTTTGGTAGTTCGGTTTTATTCTATCAGTGAACACCCCTAGTTCCATGCCCCACACCACCTGACCCCTGTTGGCTAACCGGCCGACGGGACCGCTACCAAGAGACCCTTTGGTTCACACACCACCTGACCCGTTTACTAAGTTCGATATGAGAGCCATATTCATAACAAATATCTACACGAGTAATACCAACTCCATGTCCAAGCAACATATATGCACAGAAGGATATATTTAGTGTTTCACGACAGCTTATAAATTAGCCCGTCTAGCTCAGTTGGTAGAGCGCAAGGCTCTTAACCTTGTGGTCGTGGGTTCGAGCCCCACGGTGGGCGATTTACTTTTCTTTAAGATCTTTAAAGTTAAGGTAATCTTCATTTATACATGAGCAATAAATCATTGATAACTCAACACAATAACAACATAGACCACTAGCTTTTCTTGAACAATTGTAAAATATGACATTTCTCTCACTTTTTTTAAGTAAAAGTATCTTCGATTGAAATAAGAAATCAAGTCGAAATTTATAATTAATAATGTGTCCATATAAGATATATTTTCGGTACCCAAAACAATATACGTTTCTATTCGAGCTTCTTGCTAAACAAAAGAAGCCTCCATATTTCAGTTCAATCTTGTAACTCGCGTATAGAGAATGAAAATAATATAAAAATGGTTTTTTGAAAGTAAGCAATTAATAACGCATAATCGATCCTTGTAATTATCGTATAAACTTACTCATTTGTCGGTGAGTGAATCATAATCTCCCATCCCGGTGTTGAACCATTATCAATGATGTCATCCATTTTTAAAACTATATCAAAAATTCGAAATAACAGTATCAGACTATGATTGTAGTTAGTTATAAACATGAAATCTCAACATATTACTACAATAATCTCCCATCTCGGTGTTGAACCATTATCAATGGTGTCATCCATTTTTAAAACTATATCAAAAATTCGAAACAACAGTATCAGACTATGATTGTAGTTAGTTATAAACATGAAATCTCAACATATTACTACAATGCAATACAATAAGAGATTACTACAGTGCAATACATGAAGTCTCAGACATAATACAAGTTGATTTCACTTGGAGCAAATCAACATGAAGTCACAGGAACAGAAACTCTCGAGAGCAGATTAGCATGAGGTCTCGATTACTAAACATGACTAATAGACATGAACGTACCTCATTGACAGAAAAAACTCTTGATTGCAGGAATAAAATAATCGACAACATCCCTAAACAGGATTAGATGTCTTGACCTTTTAGTTCTCGACGGCAGGAAGATGAATTGGCACCAAGATCGTAAGGCAATATACACGTGTGATAGGATTTTAGGTGATCGATCTAATTTCTAAAGAAGGGGTATATTGGGAATTTAACATTAGATTATATTAGGAATAAATTTTCTAATTTTTAAATGATATAATTATAAGGGAGAATTTCATATATATCCTTACAAACTTCATTAATCACTTATATATCCTTACAAAAATCAATATTACTTGCATCTCCTCATAAAACCAATAAACTCTCAAATATGTCCTTTTTCTTAATTTAATATTTAATAAAACATTAAAATTTTTAAAACCATATTTTCTAATTTAATTTACAACTAATATTCCCTAAATACCCTTCTTTCATAAAATACAAAATAAACATTGAACCCTCTGTTTGCCGCTCCCCTTCTCCGGTGACATCATTTTCCGGCGACCCATTATTTCCGACAACTCCTTTTTCCCCGTGAGTCTACTTGCAAATGGAAAAATTACTGTGTGTAAAAAAACAAAGGGCAAATCACACTTTCTTCTTAACGAAACAAATGTATAAAAACAAATTTTAAAGTCACAAACAGATGCTAAATCAAAAACAAACTATCTTTGACGATTGAGAAAAGAGAGCAAAGAGCAATCCTAGTTGTTGCCCCGTTCCTACCTTCTAATATTTAACATCACTTTTAACTAAACAAAATTCGTAAATGTGTAATTTGATCTCTAATTCCGACCAAGAAATAAACAATGCCTAAGGTTTCCAGATTTATCATGTCTGTGGTGCGTCTTCTTCTTCATAATTACCAAATTCGTGTTCTTGATATGCATTTTCTTCAAATAAAGACCAAAGAAACATACTTTTTTTTTTTCTTCAATGACTTATATGCTCTGTTCATCATCATCATCTTCTTCTTGAGTACTCTGTATCACCTCCATCTCCGAATCAATTTCTACCATTTCATGATAAGCTTCATGTTCTTGATCAATAACCTTATCCAAAATCATGTGTTTTTCATCTTCCTAGAGTTGAAGATGTTCTTGACGAATTGAATTACATTCTCTTCAATTTTGTCTTCATAATCAGCAAATCCTTCATCTTCTTCTTTCACTTCATGAATCTCCACATTTGGTTCCCAAAATCGATTCGTGAGAGCTTCCATCATCATAGGATCAGATCTACACCTCATCAATATCAAAGCATTTTTAGGTGGTAAACAACTAGCTTCATCGTTACTCCCAAGAATATTGTCATTTACAATCTCCAAGTTTTCAAACACATGCCTTCTTGTATTCCTAGGTTCCATCTCTTCATCATCATCTCTGTCCTGCAAAATGACCAACCACCGTCCAGAAACACCGTAAGATCCTCTGTTCCCTTCTTCACCTGATCCCACATCAATCTTTTCTTCTTTCTCCATCGCTAATGTTGAAGATTAAGAATGTTTTCGTGATTTATGAAATTATGAGTGTAAAATTAAGACACCGTAATTTTTTCATTTGCAAGTGGACTCACCAGAAAAAAAGAGTTGTCGGAAATAATGGGTCGCCGGAAAATGAAGTCGCCGGAGAAGGGGAGCGGCCAACGGAGGGTTTGGTGTTTATTTTGTATTTTATGAAAGAAGGGTATTTAGGGTATTTTAGTTGTAAATTAAATTAGAAAATATGGCTTTCAAATTTTAAATGAATTATTAAATATTAAATTAGGGAAAAGGATATATTTGAGTGTTTATTGATTTTAAGAGGATATGTAAGTAATATTGATTTTTGTAAGGATATATATGAAATTCTCCCTAATTATAAATAGGGTTTATTTCACATAATAGTAACCAAGTTCAAAAACCGTTCCACCAAGATCATCTATTGGAAATTTCACAATGTGAAATAAAGGGATGAATGATCTTGGTAGAACAATTTTCAAACTTAATTACTATTCTGTAAATGTTCTCCTTATAAATAAGTTAGGCTTTTGGATATATGTGAGATTTTTAAAAAAATAGAAGAATATATATGTAATTACCAAAGTTTGACCCGAACAAACCTATTGTATTCGTTGGTTTGTTCGGCTCACTGTAAAAACCCAATTTGACTATTAACCGAATAAAAAAAAAATACCTTATTAATTAAAAAAAAGATCCTATACGAGAAAATGAGAAAAAGATAGAGAGGAAGGAAAGAGGTACCAAATTGGGTGGTGGTTGTCATGACAAAAGGTTACCTTAAACTCTGCGTATTTGACTGTTTTTGTTTGGAGTTATCTTTTATGAAAAAAGTTCAGACGAGAACTATTTTTCGTACGAAAATTGTTTGTAATATCATTAATGACTCATTAACATGAGTACTTTGGTCATTTATATATTCACTCATGAATTGCATCAAGATGGACCGTGATTAATGATTGACGCTTGAATGTCCCAAAATATACCTTACGAATACGTCATTAATGAGTCATTATAATTATTAACCATTGATTTATTTTTAATTAAGGATCCAGATTGGTTCTCAGATCAAAAAAAGTTCTCGTTTAAACCTTCTCCTATCTTTTATTTAGAAAAAATATAAATATATTAACAAACGACAATTTACATAAGAATTCAAGAAACTTAAAAGATAGTTTGTATACAAGCCGTAGTACTTGCTATTGCAATCAATCATCTTTACACATCTACCCCCACTCCCTTCTCTTTAACGTCACTTTTCTAGTTAATAATCGATTCACTTTTCTGTCCTTTTCAAAAGTCTAAACATGACCTTTTGGTATCAACATCGATTGTCTATTTACTTAGTCACCAATCGCATTTCATATTTTTACTTTGAAAGGTTGGCCGTGACACGGATTCAGAAATGGACCCGGTCGATAAAATCTTATGCTTTTTTTTAAAAGTGAAAGCTCAAAATTTTAGCCAACTATCGATGTTTTAGCATTAAACCAAATTAACAAAGTTTCAAAAGTAACAAATTTACAATCTGTTTCATGTTCTATCACTCAAAATTTTTGACTAGTAACACATTTAAAAAGTACCAAAAATTTTCATTTTGTATGGCCGATTGACAGGTGGCTAGGGATGACAATTGCTACCCGATCCAATGATCATTCATCCTATCCGATCCATATGTGATGGATGTGGACGAAATTAAATGGGTGAATATCGGATATGAATTGGACATGGATGTTTAGAGGAGCGAATATGGATAACGATTTTTCACCCATGGATGAATCCATTACCCCAATTAAATCTGATATAATTAAGTATAATTTCATATATATATATATATATATATATATTTTAATTTTAAAACTTATATATAAATATGTTATTAAAGATATATATGTATAACTATGTAGGTTAAATTCACACTCCCTTCTACAATATTTTGTACATTTGTATTGATTAGGGGTGTACGTTCGGATGGATCACTTTAATCCGATCCAATTGAGTAAATCCAATTGGATTTCGGTTTTGAAAAGTGAGATCCGATCTATCCAAACAATCTTAAGATCCAAACCAAACCATCCAAATTACAATTCGGTAGGATCGGTTTTTAAAATTCGGTTTTCATTCTTACATAAATACATGTTTAAAGAGTCGAGATATTTTAAAAACTAGATTTGATATATATACTATTAAAGTTTAAAATATAGTTGTTTAAGTTACAATAACTAGTGAGACTAGTAGCTTTGACATAAATATATAATTAAAAATAATAAGTTATAAATAAACATAGATATGACACATATGAATTACTTTGTTCCAGTAGTGTTATACATATATTCTTTTTCAGTTTATTCACTTTATTCGGTTTAGATAATAGTAACCAGAACCAAACTAAAATCCATAGTAATTATTCGGTTTTAATCCAACTCATTCCAAAAATCCGAAATATCCAAACCAAATAGTCCGATCCAAAAGTTTCGGTTAGGTAATTCGGTTTTATCCGATCAGTGAACACCCCTACCTATACTGAAAAACAAATACCGAATCAGAAGGATTGAAAGAGGCATCATTCTTCAATCGTTGATGATGTGCTTGAATGATGTGTCATGTAGGTCATTAATCAATTTTTTGATTTTTTGAATTGATAGAAAATTGGTTGTAATTTTGATTATAATTATGATATTTTATTATAAAATTTTGAAGACAATTTGTGAATAGAGGATTTGACTAATTTAAAATTTTGACTGTTTTTCTTTTACTCATGCTTCGTTGGACCTGATGCAATCTCACATAGATCTAACGTGTAGAATAAGAATTTTGATGTCATAGTCTTTTGGTTAGTTGGCTTTGGTAACATCTATAACTAAATTAAAATAGGTTCATTGTGTTGATTTGATAAGTGTTAAAAGATCGATGTCTCATGCATTTTTTAATTTTCTTTCATTCCCTAATTCAATTTGAAGTTACATTTATCCCCACGCTTAATTATTTTTCTTATTTAGTTATTCACACTAAATGTTTAATTGAAAAGTTGATAGTTTTGATTAAATGGCATACATAACAATGACAACCTGTTTAGAAAGTTAGCGACATTTAGATTCATGTAGTTTGCTTTTTAATTTTTAATATAGTTATTAGTCTATTAAATCATTATTTTAAAATACTCATTATAATCTTGTTATGGATATTTGGTTGATTAGCTTGAAGGTGTCATAAAATTTATATCTTAAATATAACAAATTCACACTTACATCTTACTATTTTTTTATCGATCTTTAATTACTTGAATTTGGTGATGCAGTTTAGAAATATGGCTAAAGAGAGCGACTTACACCTAAAATGCTATATAGTGTCCCCATTTATAAAGGATTATTAAATTAAAAGCTTTCATTGTAAAAGTACAATTGATAACTTATTTAATCACATCATTATTACTGTAGAAAAGTTGCCTAAAAACATCACCTTCTTTCAGAGAATTATCACTATTAGAACAATTCTTTATTTCAGGTCGGGTTTAGCCTTTTGCTTAAACTCTTAAATTTTAAGTGTTTTGAAATTACTAAATTACCCTCGTATAAACTAAATTGAGTAACTATT
>JAUEJL010079835.1:0-15407 GCA_032274825.1 Drosophyllum lusitanicum
TATATATGCATGATCGTTAAGTACGTTCTTATTAAATTACTCGATCCAGAATGCTATATATTTGTTAGTTAGCAATTAATTAAACTTCTCTGAAATCTGAAAACAACTTAATTAAGTTAGATGTTAAACTAGCGAGGTCGATCATTCATGTAAACTGCTACGACACTCGATCAAGCAAGATGTACGTACGTACATCATTGAAGGTGACAGATCGAGTATATATGCGTGAAATTAGGGTTTGTAACATATGTACCTTTTGGAGAAGAAGATTAACGCCTTCAATTCTTTATAGATAACCTGGCTAATTCGCTCTAGAGAATCAGACCTCGATTCGTTTATATAAATAGGAATTGAAGTACCGCGCGGTTTGATCGAGCCAATGGATTCTGCCAATTAATTAAGTGACATTTTGATCGATGCACCGGCCGCCCACCCGGCCCCGGCCAATTAAGCTAGCTAGCACTAGCAGGCTTTGAAACAAATACTTTTTTGTGTGAAATGAGAGTTCTACTTTCATATAATTATCTTATATAATATATATGCTACCCCGGCTATATATGTAAATAATATATAATTTCATTTACGCTACAAATATAATCGATCACTAACATATATATGTAGTAATTCATCCTCAAGGTTTTTACAACATGCATATATAAATCCCATCACAAATTACTAAACTACCCTCCATACTCTAGCCCCGGCCATCCCCACCCCAAAACCCACATGCACACTCGATCACACCCAAATCACTAGCTAATTAAGCATCTCCACATGAGAGCCTAGCTAAAACATGAGAAGCTTGAGTAGCAGCAGGCTGACCACAGGCTCTAATTAAATGAGAGTTATTATTAGTACCATGGATGTTATTGTTCATGGTGGTGGTGCAGCACCCAACAACCGGTGGTGGCGCCGGCGATGTTTTTGTTGGCATAGTGGCTGACGCGGCAGCGGCTTGTTCCAGTGATTGGACTTGGTTTTTCAAGAATTTCATGTAATGAGCAGCCTCATCTAACATGGAGGCCGTGTCCATCTTGGTACCTCCGGGAACTAATCTCTGGAGTATTCTAATCCTCTCGCTTATTCTCTCCCTGCGATGTCTGGCCGCCACGCTCTGTGGGTCCTTTGATATCTTAACGTTCCTTCTCTTTGGTGGCTTAATGGACTCAGGATCAATCTGCACCGGCTGCAAAGCCGCCATCCGGAATATCATCTCCCTCATCGCCTCCACCGATGAGTCTACTAGTGGCGGCTTCATCTGCTGAAACCAGCTGCTCCCTCCAGCTCCTCGCGGTAAGGTCGACGTCCTGAATTGTAGTGGTGAAAATTGCATAATTAAAGGCGGCGGTGGGTAAATCATGTGTGATTGTGGTGAGGGTGTGGGTTGGTTGCTTGTGGTGCTTCCGCCGGAGAATTCCATGAGTGGTGATGAATCGGAAATTAGATGTTGGAAAGGAAGAGGAATTTGAATTTGTTGAGGAAGGTCGTCGTCATCCAGCAGCTGCTTGTCCATCATCATATGCATCATTTCCATTTGCTTGCTGTTTGGAATGGCAGATCGAAGATGTATATAGTGGATTAGGCTGAGACGGGTTGTAAAAAAATGTGAGATTTATGAATGCCACAGTTCTGCAGGAATAAGCAAGTGGAAGGGTATAAATAACTTTTTCAAACCTGAGCTAATATTATAATGCACTTTTATTAGGGCTCTTATTTATTACTGCAACACACACAGAATATAATATATCATGTTACACGTATAACATTATTAAAAACAAAAACTAATACTAGATACATAATATATATATGATGTATGTATCTAATTTTTATATATGGTCATTATATTATTTTTACAAGCTTGGATCCGTTTTCTGTTTTTATATATAAACAAGTGTTCTCTTTATCTTATGAACATGTATGTATATATAACACACACTATACAATTCCGGTCTATTATTGATAGGGATATTACCGATGCTGAATGTAGCTTGCTTACCAAGTCACCCACTTGAGAAGATGATCGCTAGAAAAAAGCGACGAGAAAGCTAGCAAAGCTTTCTACGAAGCTTTGCTTCTCCCCTTGTAGTCGTTAAAACATTTGTTAATGCTTAATCTATTAATTTTTAAGCATTTAAACTTACTATTATACCTCTCATATCAACATAAAAATTATAGATCAAATTAAATAAACCCAATGAAAATTAAAAAAAAAATTAAATCACATCAATGAAAATTAAATTTCAATCTATACAATATAAAATGCTAAATAAATATTTATTTTATTGGATCAACAATGGTTTAACTATCAGAGTTTTAGTCCAGATTCGGTTTAAACATCAAAAAAAAAATTTAACGGTTTTATCATAAAATTTGATTTGTTAAATGATTTAATCCTTAAAGTTACACCTTTTTGGTTTAAACCTTAAAGTTTTTTTCAAGTGATATAACTTTTAAATTTTTGTTAAAGTATGATTCAACCTCTTAAATTTTGTTAAGTTTCTAATAAAACTAACATGTATAATCAAATAAAGAGGGTAAAAATAAAAACCATAAAAAATTTAAAGAATTAATCCGTTTTTGTTAATAAAACTTTAAATTTTAAACCATTTGAAAAAACTTTAAAGTTTAAATCATAACAATCAATTCAAAGCTTTATGGTAAAATCGTTTAAAAAGCCTTTGATGATTAAACCGATACTGAAACAAAACTTTGATGATTAAATAGTGATCGACCCTAATTTATTAAATGCTAAATTAAACTTCAATCAATAGAATTCAATTATCCGATCATATACAAATTATTTGAATTTTAAGTAAAAGTATAAATAGATCGAACCAATATATCTTGCATGTTTACGGAAGTTTTTAAATATATGACTAATATGATCAAAAGAGAGTAAAATAATTATATACTGTTTTATGCCTAAACACGGATATATTAGAAATCGTGTATTATGGGCAGTATATATAAAAAAGTAAGTTGTAAAATAAATTTATATATTTTTAAAAAATTTATAAATATGTAAATTAGATCGAATTTCAGAGTATGTTTGGTTGGACAGAATAAAATAACGAATGAATAGAATGGACATTAATTATCATGTTTGTTTTACATTCAGAATGAAATGAGTCATTAATTCAATTAAATTGTACTTATATATATATAATAAAAATTTTATTACAATAATTATTACATAAAATCTTTAGAAAAAAGAAAAATATTTCTTTTATTTATATATTTTTATTTTAAAAAATATTTTCTTTATCAAATTTTCATATTTTATACACATTTCTAAATATATGATTCTAATAAAAATATGTAGATAATTAATTTATTACATAAAAAGATTGAGTATAAAAATATTTAAAAAACTTAGTTGATTAAGATCATTATAGGAAATATCCTTTTTAGTAAATTTTTATAAATATGAAAAAAAGTATTTTTATTAATTTTAGTAAAAAAACTTAAAAAGTTAGATTAATTATTAAATTCCATGACGGAACGAGAAAAAACACCCCTCTCCAATGAAATAAAATGGAAGAAATGACATTCTTTATACAATGGTTCATTCAATTTATGAATGATTAAGAAACCATTTTTTTTATTATGTGGGAACGACTTATTTCATTCTCTCTCTAAATCCTCCATACCAAACATTTCCTAAGTATATTATAGATTACTAGCATTGTACCCGCGCAATGCGACGGTATTGAATAATTTCTACTCGATAACTTGTCCGTTTTCGGTATTCATGTAGTACCGAGAGAACGAATAATTTTTTTTATCTTTTTTTTATTTTCTTTATTTTTCTGATCTCAATCAACGCTTTTATTATTTTTAAAATAAAATTTGAGAACAATTAAATAAGGAAAAAGGTTTCTACTTATAAAATAGGGTAAATTGCATGAAAACACATAGTGTAAAGTAGTAATTTGAAACTATTTAAAAAGAGATTAAGAAAATAGAGTAAACTAATTTGAAACTATTGATTATATGAGCTATTTAAAAAAATATATAAATATATGTTTATAAATTATGATTATAGGTTATTCGAGTTTACGAGGTCTACTTATATACATTTTTTGATAATTGCATTAAAATATTTATTACATGATAGAATAGGTTTGGGTATGAAAATATTTTTTAATAATTAAGTTAATTTGACTTGATATTTTTTAATAATGGAAAGTATAGTTATTAAAATGGAATATAAGAATCTCATTAACTCTATTTAATAATTACTTCATTTAAGTTTGCATATAGTTTATATGAGGGGTAATGTAGTAATTTTAAAATACTTAAAATTTAAGCGTTCAAAAGACGTAAATGCTTTATAATATACTATAGATATATATGGGAGAGTTAATTGTGAGAATATATATTTAGTTTAGAATGGGAGAACAAATTCTAGCCGTCAATTTGATGTTTATCTATTAGTTCTAACGGTCACATTCACCCGTTGCAATTCATGACCGTCTCAATTCATGGTAGGGCAATGAATAAAATGAGGGTCAAATGTAGACCGTCCGATCAAATCAAATGAAGGGTTAGGATTAAGTCTTTTATTCTCACATAAATATCAATTCTCACTTGACTTTAAGAGGTCTTAAAATTCAATCAAGACAATATTTTGACCTTTCAATATATTTAAATTAATTCTCATCCACTCAGTTTTTAACCATTTCACTTTCTCTCCTAATTTACTTTAATTTTATTTATTTAAAATATACTCTCCCACTAATACACTCTCTCACACAAACACTTATCTATCCACATCAACACAATTTTCAGAATCTTGTTAGTTTCGTTCTCCTAATTTTATAAATATAAATCTTTTTTCTTTATTATAATGTCTTTTAGAATTTATTTTTTAAAATTAATAAAATAGTTATTGTAAATAAAAGAAAATTTAAAAAAATGGACATGTTGCTGAAAAACATTTTTTCGTGATATTGAATCGCGTGAATAACATATTATTACATTCTTAAAAGAGTCATGTTGCAAAACAGAAACTATTCGCCGCCACAGCATTACGCGAGTACGATGCTAGTATGTGTGTGTGTGTGTGTGTGTATGGGAGGTTTATTTGAGAACCATCATTATTGCAAGAACTAATCTTGGTCCTCAATTAAAATAAATCAATGTATAATAATTTTAGAGGCTCATTAATGATTAATGATTGGCTCATTAACAAGAGGTATTTGGGGAAGATTAAGTCAATCTAGTAATGACTCATCCACCCGAACGTAATTTACAGTTGGATAAATATATAAATGACAAAGATACCCTTATTAATGAGACATTAATGAGCATTAATGGTGGTTACAAATGGTACTCACAATAAAAATGACTCTCAAATGAACTTTTATATATATTTATATATATATATATATATATGTGTGTGTGTGTGTGTGTGTGTGTTTGTGTGTAGAGTAAGGTTCTATATAGTTTCACTCTTAAACATAGTCCCTAAAAGCCAAATCTCAGTTATTTATTTAAAAGGACCAAATATGAATTGACAGTTCCAAATTGAAGCTCACATGTCTCCCTCAAAAAACCCACAACTTTCTTTTTTTATTTTTTTACCCCTTAAATATTTAAATGATCATAACTATTTTAATTTTAAGAATTTGAGCAAAAAAAATATACCAATCTACTTATTTTTAATCCTCTTTCAAACAAGACCACTCTTCCCGTATTTCTGAAAATTTTATTTTAAAAATGCAAACCATATGAAAAGGATACCAAAATATTATCAATTTAAATCATGTGAATATTTATCATTTTTTGCTGTAAACATGTGTATTTATATCATTTTTTGCTGTAAATGATTTTATTTTTATCATTTTCATCTGGATAATGTTATAATTTAGAATATTGTATATTGTTATCATTTTCATCTGTAAAATGTTATCATTTTCAATTAAAAATTGTTATCATTTTCATCTGAAAACATGTGCATTTATTATCATTTTCAGCTGAAAGGAGTCTACTTTTATTATTTTCATCTGGATAATGTTATCATTTTGAATGTTACATATTGTTATTATTTTCATCCAGAAAATTTATCATTTTCAACTGGAAAATATTATCTTTTTCGGCTGGACAAAACTTAGAGGGAAAAAAAGAAAGGGGCGCGATTTTTGAGTTGAAGGATTCCCATAATACGCTTTATTCTATAATTATATCTTATAATTGTTTAATTAATTACAATAATATCATTATTAGATCTTGACCATTGATTTAAAAAATCTAATAATCACGATTTGGCCTTTGAGATCTATTAATTGTTGATGTACTGGGAAAATTGGTATGTGGGTTACAATTCGCTTAAGCTAAGGTTGATTAGGAATAGGCATGATGTGTATAATAAGATGAATGTACTAATTTGGTGGGGTAAAAGATCGGTCTAAAGACATTGAAAGAAATGAAGATGTAGTACATGTTTCGGGTGAATGAAATTAATACTGAATATAGAAGGGGTTGTGGAATCACCGATGGAGTAGAACACTTGCTCTCACAGGAGAGGTTAAGATCAAGAGTTCTAGTTTTACGGGGTTTTCAAACTTTCAATTAGGGATGATTGGGATGCTTCGAATACAGCAATGGATATACTTGGTTAGGCCGCCCCCAGTAATGTGAACCGAAAATACCCTTCGTTGACCCGTTTTATTGATGGGGTTGTGGATAATGTTTTCTGGTGACAAGTTTGTGTAGTTGTGCTTTCACAAAAGAAGCCAATAGAGGGTTGTACTTTGTGTTTTCAAAGTTGCAAGTATTACGTGAAGTCCTCAATGAATTGTCGGACTGTCGTGTAATGTGAGCCATGAGGCTTGTGTGTTTGTTTAATGAAATTTATTGATGTTAAAAAAAACAAAATTATTAACAGCGATACATTAATTTACTAATCTAAAATATCTAATTTAAAAAGTTAGAAGAGACGCCCCCACTTAAATGTGAGAAAACTAAACCTTTGATTCATTACCGTTATATTTCGTTTGTGGTAAACAAGGTTGGCTTATTAGACTACCCGTATAGCCAAGTCTAAAGGCTTTTGGGTTCTTTAGGTGAGGCTCGAGAACATCTATATACCCGTAACACCCCCCATCCTAACCCGGTCGAGTGAGGGGTTCGAGTCCCTAAACCTGAATGCAATTTCAATTTTTTTTTAAAATTTAGTCGTTATCAACGGCTAGTTTTCTTTTTTTTCCACTTTATTACACACTATATATATCCACACTTTTACTCATTATTTTCACACAAAAAACTATTTACTTTTCTAATCTCTTCTATATTTATTCTATCAACTTTTATATATTCACTTTATCATGTATTCAAATTTCATCACACCTACATCCCGTCGCAACCGTGCGAGAAATTCGGGATCAACCCGCAACAAGACACGTCCCCCGGCTTTTAACACTTTGCTCAACAAGGTTATATTTCGCAACAAGACAGTCCATAGACTTCCAACAATTTACATAACACGGTTATATTCTACAACAATTTACGTATCAAAGGATACTACAACAAGGTTTTCTTCCCGGTAATTTCCAGCTCCCTCCCCGTCTTTCAACACCCAATTCAAAATCTCGACCCAACCGGACAAACCACAATCACAAGAAGACAACTTTGTTCCCAAAATCCAACAACTGGAAATACCATAATCGATCCCGACACAACCAATGAACCTGACACCACTAGTGGGAAATGCAAAAAATTGAAAAAAGAGCAAAAGTAATAGCATGGACTAAAGAGGAGGAAGTGGCGTTAGTACCACCGTGGATTAACTTTTCGGAGGACCCCGTTGTCGGAAACGCACAAACAAGTGGTACGATTTTATTATTATTAATTATTATTATACAAATGTAGAAAGTTTTTGAGGTCAAATCGAAAGCGCGTTTTACGACAAATAGGTTGTAGAGTGTATAGAAACGTTTATCAAATCACCTCCAAATTTAAAGACCTGAACAAGAAGATATCGTGTTTTTGCAGCTATCTACAACAACTTGAAAAATACAAGACGAAGGCGAAGGCGATATTATACAAACAGCACACTACCGTTATCGAGAGGATAACAAAGGTACTTTCAACCATGAACAAGTTTGTAACGTCCTTAAAAATTGTCCAAAATGACACCCACTACAATCGATTGCGAAACCTACTTCTCGGCTTCAAAAAGTCGGATTCAAAAAAAGCACACTCTACTTAAACCACTATAAGGTATTCTTTGTGTGGCAATAGTAGAAAAGAAAATAATATGACGTTGAGATGGTATCCGCAACGAGCTTTACCATTACGTGTGCTCTTGTGGGCTTATAAGCTTGTTTTATTTTTAACAAGCCTTCTTTCTAGTTTATCTTTTGACATACGAGCTTATAGCTTATACAAAGTAAATCGAAAGAATTAAGCTTAAAATAAACCAAACTTATAAACCCATAGTAAACCAAAACAAACACCCCCATAGTCTACAAGTACAACCATGCATATTTTCAAGGATTAGGTCTTCTCCTGTGATAAAATGGGCAAATCCGAAGCAATCAGAATCATTACATACATAAGGTACAAGTCATTGATTGCTCTGAATTTGACCATTCTCACTCCATATAAATCTGTCATTTTAGTCACAACTTGTTACAAAATCCACATATTTATTCTCTACCTTGCTACAACATCTATATAAAATACAAAGGAGAGAATGGCAACACTCGGCCATTCCTACAAGATGCGTAGTTTTTCATCAAGTCTCTACCTCCAAGTCTTGGTTGTCTCTTTTTGTTTCTTTGAATTTGTATCTTTTTTCTTCTCGTCCGCGTTCTTTTCAGGAACATGATTTCTCCTGACGCTTTCTGAAAGACGGTTCCTGTTGGTTGATGAGGTTGAAGAGCTCGGTCTTCTGACGTTTGATGGAACACAAGACATGAATGTATTCTTGTCACGGCGAGTAGCCATTGATTGGGAACTGGGTCGTGGTTGGTTTGATGTCTTGCTTATGGGTGTAACCTGCCATTTGCATTGTATACATATATATGATTGTGCTGCTTACAAATAGTCAATAGTTTAACAAAAGAAGAGAGAATGATATATAAACTGACATGCTTTATAAAAATTAAAACAGAAAATGATAAATTAAATGAAATATTGAAGTACCTTGTGTTGATCTGAACCACGAGCAGATTCAAGAACATGATTTCTCCTGACGCTTTCTGAAAGACTGTTCCTGTTGGTTGATGAAGTTGAAGAGCTCGGTCTTCTGATGTTTGATGGAGCATAGGACATGAATGGATTCTTGTCATGGCGAGTAGCCATTGATTGGGAACTAGGTCGTGGTTGGTTTGGTGTCTTGCTCATGGGTGTAACCTGCCATTTGCATTGTATATATATGCCATGTTACTGCTTCTTACAAATAGTCAATCATTTAACAAAAGAAGAGGCAACGATATTAACTGACATGCTGAAAAGCATTTATAAGAAATTGAAACAGAACATGATATATTAAAGGAAATATTGAAGTACCTTGTGTTGTTGATCTGAACCACGAGCAGATTCATTGTAGAACGAAGGCATCGGTTTTGCTTTGAAGCTGAGACTTCTTCGGAATTGGTCAGCTGCTTGTTTTTCCTGCAAAAATAAATATTAGCAAACAACTACAAGCCGGTGTTGATCTTATGTGGGAATGGAATATTGTTGACTTGCATGATTCATACCAGTGTTTTTGCTTCAACTTGGCTAATCTCAGCCTCCTTAGCATGCATTTTCTCCGTGATTTTCATATAAAACTGTGATACATGGGGATCAACATATCAGATTTGGCCATTCTTTTTTCAAGAAAAAACCATGCGCAAATGTCATAAAGCAACCAACAACAATTCACGTTTCTTACCTCTTTTCTATTTTCCGCTCGTTGATTGGTCTTAAAACTGAAACCAGCAGCAGTCTGTGTATTGCTTGAGTTAGCAGTCTGTTTTGACCTGGAAAAAAAAGAAGTCAACAAAAGATGGAGAAGAAAGTTGAAAGTACACTCAAGAGTTCAATAATTTACGTAAGGAAGCTTTGTAGTATTTTGTTACCAACCTATTAACAGTTGGACGTACTGGAGGAAGAGACCTCTCTGATGGTAGAAGCTGAGTTTTAACTGCCTTTTCTGATCTTGGATCCTTAACAATGCTGCATAAAATAAATCATGTAAGGAGAAGACTTGCAACCTACAGAAGGCCTTCAATAAGCTTAAATAGCATAAATAAGTACCTCTTCTTAAGACGGACTTCTTTTTCATTATTCCTCGTAGCATCCTAAGTTCACAATAATGTTCAGTAATTTGTATATCACAAAGGAGAGTATGACAATTGTTATATTGTATATAATCATGGATGACATAATGCAGTAAAATACACATATAAACATTTGACATTGACCCGATATGTACACAAGTGTCTGTCTACAACTAAGATTGTGCTACAGGCAATAAATAACAAGATAGTACAGTTGGAAATTTCATTTGAAGATAGTTGGTTCACCTCTGGTTTCGAAGTTTTTACCACTGAACAAGTGAAGGGACTAGCAGGTCGGGTTGACTTCTTTTCTGGTTTCTTTACAAGTAAAACTTTGCTTTCACTTGCTCTAGGTTTCATCAAACCTTTGGATGATTCATTAGAAAGCTGTTTTTGGAACCTATCATCATTAGCCTGAGTCTTTAATGTGGCCCTTGTAGGTTTCTTTTCTGATGCAGGCTTTACCTAAAACAAGTAGAAGTTGACCATTGTAAACACACATGATCTATAAAATAACATATCTAATCACACCTTTTTGATTAAGAAATATAATTTTCTATTCAAGGCAACGTTTGCATTTGTATATTATCCTACCTATCAGAAGCTACTAGATAAGGAATCCTAGAAATATGTGAACAATGTCAAAACGATTCACCTTGGAAGAAAATGTTGTCCGAGGTGCGGAGCAGGTTCTATCATGGTCTTTCTCAGGTGTTTGACAAGTATGGGATGAATCATTGGCTTCTAATGTAACATCCACCAGTATTACCTTGTCAATAATGGTAACCCCAGTACTTTGTTCACTAATTCCAACTAGACTCTCATTTTCACTTTGTTGCGTTTCATCAATCTTGAAATGTGTAGGATCACTGACATGAGAATCCATCGTATAATTAACAGGCTCATCCTGAGTTGCAACTGGAAGAAAATCAAAATTTTGACTTTCACATTTTGGACTTATAGTATCCTCATCATATCCTGAATTATGGGAGCTCTTGTCAAAGTGTGCAATATTCGTGTTTGTGTTGTCATTTTCGTATAAAGCTTCAACATCTCCTTTTTCATGATATTGACTTTTAACTTCTCCATTGAATTCGGAAGGATTAAAATTGCCAGATACTTCTAAATCATGCAGGCCATTATTTAGACTTGTAGGGAACTCTCCCCCATCTTGGTTTTCAGAAGCACGTTGCTTCAGAAGGGCTTTCCTTCTAAACTCAGCCTCAAAATAAGCTTTCTTCTCTGTAACTGAACCTGGTTTTGAGTATCTCTCAACCTCTTCAAGGTATCTATTGTGTGAAAAAATTGATCTTCTTTCCCAAGATAATGATTCAGATTCGAATCTTCCAAAGGAGATAGAACCAGAGTGCAAGAGGTCAGCCTGTCCATTTTTAGAAAGCATATATCAAAATCTTTAGACATGTAACAATGAGGAAACTAACAAATAAAAGAAAGATGAGAATATTTTGCTAAACATGTATCACTAGAAAAACTAATGAAATATGTTTTATGGATGGTTACCAAACAAGTCTATACTGCTCTGCGGTATCTTATACATCACTGTTGCTTACCATCAATAACGGTCATTGACTAAAACCATGTCCAATGTTCTGATACCAAGTTTCACCATATCTATCATTTGATTTATGGTAAACTAAATATATGAAGAATGATAAATCAGTAAATATCCAAAAACTTTACAAAAGGTATTGTTTTCAATGGATATTAATCTAGTGTGGTAATTAATATTATCATTTAACAACTAAAACCAAACCTGCAGGTCCTGATCACAAGTTACTCCACACTTTTATCAGATAGCTTGTTACTTTACAATATGATGATTGATGAATTGTCAAAATTCCAAAATTTTACAAACTGTGTAACCTTAAATTCTTCAGATTAATCCATCCTGATATGAGTAAATTGTTCAACTTAATTTTACATATTCTTAGAACACAACTAAGTCTATGCCTCCCTTTAAGGAAGTAGACATGCAAATTCGTTTGCAAACACACATTAATCGTCTGGTGGCCATCAATTTAACTTCCTGCCTCTTATATACACTACTACAACTGAGATCTCAACATGATTAGAAGCTTGGTTGCTTTAAACAGACTAAATCTGTCCTAGAAACATCAAAATGCCCATGCCTCCCTCTGATTCACTGGTAGGAAGACAAACCTATACTAAAAGTAAATTTAATCAAAAAGATTCATAAAATATAACGATTTGTTTTTATGAAAACCAACACACGAAATTTGCAGTTAACAGTCATTGAATATGATCTGCGAGAAATGTTGTTACAAATCGTAAACTATGATAGGTAATTAACACGAAACCAACATAATGAAAGACACGTCATCCAAAAACGGCAATCATTTTTCTAAATCCAATCCAAGTCATGATAAATCAGATCTAATGAAAATAGTTACAGAAAATAAAAAGAAATTACCTGAAAATTCATACGAAACGGTTCTTCGATTTCCCCCGTCATTTACTATAACCACTTCAGAGCATCATACAGCCCTCGAACAGTAATACTCAACAAAAACCCTAAAAAAGGTTGGTATAAAATCATTTGTTAACAAAATAGAGAAATACAATAACTTCACTGTATCAATCTACAAATCAACACACATGATGTGTTTGCGTGTGTAAGATAAAAACAGAATTATATGATAAAACCATTGATTTGTACAGATCACTCACGATTAAAGTCAAGTAGACGATAGACGATAGACTCACGACAAGTATCTGCGTGTGATTATTGAACCGGAATCACTCTTTGCTTTGACGCAGAGTGTGTGAGTGTGTGTGTGTGTGTGAGAGAGAGAGAGAGAGAGAGAGAGAAGGGTGTTCGGTTGTTGTGTATTAACTAGGAGTGAAGAGAAAACTGCATCATCATTATATGTGTGTATTTTCGGGATGTGTTTTGATCGATCTAATTGAATTTTAATTTGACCTTTTTGGTCAGTTGTTAAAATGTGGCCCCTCTCTCAATCACTCCGCCTTTTCATCTTCCTATATCATATATCCAAATCAACATTTTTGCAAAGTTTCCACAACGAGTCAATTTTTTAATTTTGGTTTGTTTTTTAAGAGGTAACTTTTTTATTTTTTACGTCGGAATGTTTATTCATATTTTAATATCTATTTTAAAATATCTGAATATTTAATTTATAGTCTTAAGGAATTAATTTTAGTCTTTAGATTAATAGTCTTAATGGTCCAGATTAAATTTTAAAAATTTGGACGGAGTGACATTTTCGTAATTTTTCGTAATTCACATGTGATGCTTTTACAAATCACATGTAATTATATAATGAATCATCTGTGATTGAATATTAAAATTATAGAATTATGTTTTTTAAATGGACTTTATTGAACACAACTCTATTTTATATTCAACTATTACATTTTTAACAAAAATATAAACTTTTTTAATTATAAAATAAAATATTTTAATCTTATCTTAATTCTTATCTTAAAAGAATGGACTTGTGATATCATCAAATTATTTTTAGAATATTTTCACCAATTAAAACCCTCTATTTTACAAATGGCTTCAAATTATTTTTGGATTTTTCCCCAATAATTATCCCTGTTTATTTCCTAAAATGGGTAGAAAATGAAGAATTTCTAAGCTGTAAATTTTGAGTTGGGCGTATATCTCATGTCATTCAAAATGTTTTTTCAACAAAACTTAGTTTTTGATTAAACTATTATGGCAACTTTATTGAGCAATTTTCATCGTATCGGATTTCATGTCAATTCATAATTACACTAACAATCATTCGTGCAAATTTGTGAGTATATCGATTTTCTTTCTTCACTTTCCGATTTTCATAAATTATATATTTAAGGTTTTATATCATAAATGTTTAAATTTACATCAACAATCCCAACGTTTATACACTAGGTATTAAGCTAGTAAAAAATATAAAACCATAAAACAAAGAATGAAAACCAATACATTTGAGAAAGAGATGCACGGTGGCATTCTGCATGTGTTGGCCGATGGCGACTGAGATGGGGAAAAGGCCACGTATGTAGAGAAGTGGAGGAGCAGATGTTGGCATGAACCGGTGAAGGAATTAGTCCAATTATTATATGAGAATGAATCATGAATTCTATTAATAGGTAATAAGAGGTATTTTTATCTGATTCATTAAAAGGTTTTAAGATTTTAATAAAAAGAAAAAACAAACAGTCTTTATATCTTAAAACCTCTTAATGAATCAAATTAAGATGTATTAAGACATTTTTCAGAAAAACAAACGACCCTACTTCTACAAACATACCTATATTATAACGTCTTGAAAAACATTATTATGTATTTTTAGCTCCTAAAATGTTCCTTATTAAAACAATATCTTTTTGTAATTGTTTAAAGGCTAACCATTAAGAAATATAACATTTAATCTGAAATTTAGCAACTTAGAGTAACTTGACTTCTTTCTTTTTCTATTAAAAATTGTGAAGTCTAATTTTGAGTACGATGGTCAAATATATCGAATTGTCTCGGATTTTGTTTTATGTCACGTGTGTCTAAATGGATTGATCAATATGTTGTGCAAAAAGACGTGTACTGGTGTACACAAGCTCATCAAGCTTCTCTAATTCAGGCTCCAGCGACCAGCGTTGGCAGGATAAGACATAATCATGGCTCTTGGGCCTTGGCTTTTGGGTATCAAATTGATTGTCTAAATTGTGTTTTTTTTTTTTTTTTTGTTATGAAAAATGATATATCCTCCTACTCACCACAAGATGACACGTGTAATCTATTAATTCTCTTTTCTCGCATCCTCCATTGATTTTGACACTTATGTTGATCCTGTGAGTAATTAGGATAAGTAGGATAAAAAAGTAAGAGGACATACCATCTCTCTTTTTCATATGGATTTATAAATGAATGAAAACATATGTTTGGGAGCTTTCCGTATCCGTTGTCTATTTGAAGAAAACAAGGTACATCAGGTCCATGCGTTGCGTCGGGTGATATTCAAATAATCATATTCTTAATAATTTAATTTACATATAATATAGCATATAAGATGATTGTTCAAAGTTAACATACGTAGACAAAATTTAGGTTAACATGCATCTACTACTTTTGCTAATTACATTATGTACATG
>JAUEJL010079846.1:0-15407 GCA_032274825.1 Drosophyllum lusitanicum
GTTATAGTATTATCCGAACCGGTTAGACAGGTTATAGTATTTCTGATTAAAAACCGGATATTATCCGAACCGGTTATACTGCTCGAAAAAAACCGATCCAGTTATCGTATTATCCGGTATTTGTGCACCTCTACCTGTGAAGGAGATACATGGCTGCCAAAAGTGGTATGGGTGTTACTCTAAAAGATCATTCAAGATCACAGAGTCTGAACATCCAATGGGCTTTATTAATGGGCTACATTGGCAACCCATTAGACAGTGAACCCATATACCGCACGCTTTTAATTAATTGTTGTGTTATATTCTCAAAGCATAAACACATAATAATGGTTTTTTTATAACAAAAAATCGAGTATGACATTTCAAACAAATCAAAATAAATGATTAAATGTCTAAAGGGTGTTTGATACGATGTGATTATAGATACTTGAAATAAAAGAATCTTTATCAAATAATCAACTAGTATCAAATAATCAACTAGCGAGTTTATTTGATTATGGAGTAAAAGAATCTTTTATTGGAGGATTTTTATGATTGCGTCTTGAAATTGGTTATTTGATTATTGCAATTTGAAAACACAATTAATTGATTTAGAGTGTTCGAGGTTGCATTTTAAAATCAATTATTTACATTTTAGTAGTAATAAAACGTAGTTATGAGAATCTAGTATGGGGATTGCCTTTTTCAAACTAATTATTTGATTATTGTCGTTTTAGTCTTAAAAATAGTTACATTTATTTTATCAAACACTCACACTAATTATCGGATTATTGCGATATAAAACACAAAAATCTAAACACCATTATTCTACAACACGTTTTGTTATAGTTAATTATGTGGAACTGATTATTAAAAACACACAATCTATTTTCAACACACAATCCCAGACACATTCTAAAATCAATAATAATATAGTTAGATAAATTTACCTTTTATCTTAATAATCAATTTTGTTACATCTGCTTCATTACACGCTTCTTCAAACAACCACAAATACAAATCAAGAATCATGATGACTTCATATAAAACAACTCTTACCCTTTATCAACCCCACATTAATTTGGAGTAACATCTTTTCATAATACTATAAGACTGTCATCTGTCATGTGATCACTTGTGTTTTAAACTCAATCGTTAGTTCATTCAATTTCTGATTTCATATATCGAGTAATTTCACATTGCAACAGTAACAAATAAAGCACTTTACCACCTTCTTGATAAAGTTCAAATAGACATGCCAAGTTGGTATCATCCCTGGCAACATTTCCAGTTATAAATTTACGGATTTGGAATGATTTTAGCGATTGCCAAATCAAAACTGGATAAGAGTAAATTAAAAACTTTGTCCACAGAATCAATATTTTCAAGACTTAATCTAGAAAGAATCAAGTATGAAGTAAAAGAAAATAAAAAGCGGGAGCTCAAACTAGACCATGACATAGGTGGCCTTCATGCCTTCCATCCGGTTAACCATGATTTTAGACCGTGCTGCACTTGACTCAGCCTTCGAGTCAATCCACCTTTCTCAGAGTCGCCATTTGCAGAATGATCAGCACTGGAATCCCCCATCTGCAAATCATCCAAAATTACTGTTACACCTCTACAACTCATTTGGTTTTTAAATTCAAATCTCTTTGAAGACATTAGTGTATGAGTTTGTTGACTGTGAGGAAACATCAAGAATACAGGAATGCAGCACTTACTTGACATTAACTGACATACCAATGACAAAATTATAATATTGGTTTGTGGTGTTTTAATTTCTCCTCATCACAAATCAGTTTCAGCTAGAACCTAATACGTCGAACGATGGTTTGGATTTTGGATTACATCAGTTGTATTAATCTACTTAAGTTTGACGTGGGACCTTGCAGGTTGTTGTTTAGATGGATTTACATCAGATTTAATTCTAAATTGCATGAAGATGACATAGTGAAAAAGACCAACAAAATGCATATATTGGACCTTATCTAAGGGCAAATTGCATTGAAATGATACATTCTTTGAGCAAATTTCAAATATATGGTTCATGGTTTCAAAATCACCAAATCAGAGTCTACACTTTCAAAAAACACTATTGACATGGCACAGTAATAAATAGTTGCATAAAAAGGGTCTACACTTTCAAAAAACAATGATCCGTTCTCTTAGAAAACGGATATTGTATTAATGGGGAAGTATCACCATGGGGTGTGTGTGTGTGTGCACGTATATATATTAATTCTAGTTCCAAATATGTGAACAATCACTTGTCATCCAAATTTGTTTTACCTATATCAACACACTGAATTGATATTACATGATGCAAAGAGTAAGTTTGACTTACAACTCTAGAGTCACATAGGTGTTACCCTAGAAAAGTAGCAATCACATAATTTTGGCACTTTAACCTTCAATAATTGAAAAAAAGCCCTCATGTTACTATAGTAATACTGAAACAATAAGACAAGCTGAATTAACCCACAATATCTTAGTGAAAAAAAATCCCAGAGTAAAGGACAAATGTGAGCCACGTGTGCCAATTACCGAATGAACACAAGTGAAAACAACCGTGTAAATCATGAGTAGACACGTATATGAGATAGAACATTATGCTATCTGCAATATGCCATTTTACATTTCATGAAAACATATTTGAACTTTTCCTATGTTTTATTTTAATTTTTTTTCAAATCTCTAATGCTTTCTGAAACTTGTTATTTCTTTGTACCAAAATTTTGTGCCACCTGATTTGGGTACCAATTGGCACAGATCAGCAGTAGGTGACTCTGCTTATATATAGATATATAGACACAAAAACACACGCACACAAACACACACACACACACTAACATTCTGAAATATTGTTGAGGAACTTAAGTTTAGATAACCATCAATGTCTGATCTTCATTTTCCATCAACATTGTCAGTTATTACGATAAGCAATAGAATAGGATTTAATAAGACTCATAAGAGTTAATGATGATAAGATGATTTTTCTGTGTCAATAATTAGCTTTGAAATTTACCTGCAACTCGTTTGAATCCTCTGTCGATGAGTTTTCTATGGATCCATACTCTTCTTCCTCGTCATTATCACCACCATATATGTCATCAGTTACATCAAAAAATGATGATGAGCTCGATTTACTGCTAGTTTTTTCTTCATAACCTGTATTCAAATGAGAATTATTTATCATGAGCTCCTTAGAGGATGTTACATTATAAATTTCAGAAAATCTTGAATTTTGTTTACCTTTCTCATTCCCACCACTTATATTAACCTCATCATTTATATCAGAAGTATGGAAACCCTTTCTAACATTCATTAAATCAGCTTCTCGGGAAGAATCATCTTCTGTATGATTTGAACCAACTGATTCTGGATCAGAAGCAACCCTTTCGGGTACAAAATACGGTCCTAAATTATATCCTGGCCTTCCTCTTGAAGCCCCTAAAGTTGAAGGACCCACATCAAAACTCTCGTGTCTGCGGCTAAATGGATCGTTTGTTTGAAAAGCTACAGGATCTGATTGAAAAGCTGGTCCCACTAGATCGGGTTTTTGTCCACTTGGGTCGTAAGGAAGATCAAAAGGATTTCTTGGGAGAATAACAGAAGGAGCAGACCCAAGAATGTTTCCATTGGATTCATAAGGAAGACCAAAAGGATTCTGTCTAGCAATTGTAATGGGAGTGGAATTAAAAGGAAGACCAGGACTAAAGTTTATCATATTTTTCTCAGCCAGCATCCTCATGTTTTTTAGTGCTTTTTGCCTGGCAATAAGATTCTCCAAACGCTGGTTTCTTTCTAGCTCTGATGTTCCCAAATTCATGACATTTCTTTCATCATCTTCTGTCCATGTAATGACATTCTCCTCTTCATCATCTCTAACTTCTATATCTTCCTGATCTTCATCATCATCATCGTCATCGTCATCATCATCATAATAATCATCTGTCTCATTAATCATCTCACCTGATTCAAGAGAATGATCTGAAGCAGCATCTGTGATAACATTCGACATACGGGTTCTCTGTGAAATCTCTGATTCCAGCAGAGGATGAAGCTCATCAAGCATTGGGAAAATATCAGCCATTGAAGCACTTGGAGAGGAACTTTCAACAAGATCAGATCCTGTTTCCCATCCTTTATTATCATCATCATCTATGTGCCCTAGAGCAGAATGTGAGGTACCAAATGAACTCCTCCTTGAATTTATATCACTTCTCAATCCAATATTTTTGGACTCAGAAGGCTGAAACTGAGCACAATGGTTCACCAAACCAACTTTCTCTTCACCCAATACAGTCTTTTGGTTTCCCAATTCACTCTTTGCTTCTTGTTGCAACTTCATACTGCCTCTATGATCATCATTGATATTCATATTATTAACATAAGTTTCCTCATGACCAATATCTGCATCTCTCATAATCCCAATTTCATGATGGTGCGGTTTTCCATCTTTCTGGATTTCAGGCGCATTTGCATGACCATAAAATAATAGGGTTCCAAGCAGAACAAGAGTGGATGCAATTACAGGAGAAGCTTGTAACAAAAGAGAAAACAATACCGGAAACGATCGGTATATCCATATCAAAACAAAAATCATAAAGACCAACAATGGATGCCTACAAGCTGATATATAACACTTTCTTAAGGCAATGCTAACATGCTTTCTCACAAATTCAACCCCCATTGTTATCAACAAAACCTTCCTCTTTTTTCTAATTAAACAATTTCGAAGACGAAAAGGAAATACCTATTAGAATCAATCAACGAATAACGCAATATCAAAGAATTAGTACCTAAAAGCTGATAGATAGTGGAAAGAGAACGAACTGAATGAAATGTGAATCACGAATTCATTCGGAAATCAATGGCGATCACGCTTCTCAACGACCGAAAATTCTCTATATAGATTTTCAATTTCTTCTTCTTCTTTGTCAAATTCACAGCTATGTAAATTACGTTTACAATGTGGGATTCGGAAGAACGTCGAGGTAACGTGAGCCAGAGTCCGTACCGGTGACGGTGGCCGGAACCATAACAATTGTTGTTTCCTGGTCGAATTCTGCAGGTGGAATTAATAAATAAATATAAAATACGTCGGAGAATCGTATACGGACTGGTGTTTTTCTTGATTATTATTATCTAATCTATTTTGAATTTTGTTTTGGAGATATCTAATCATAATGATAAGATTTAAATTAGATTGATTTTAATAACATGATAAATTAGTTTTCAAAAATATATACATAAATATGTTAATTACATCGTTAGTTTATATGATTTACTTAAAGTTACAGATTTGATCCTTATACTTTAAAACTTAAAATTATGATTTCTTTGGTATACATTTTGTTTTAATAATAGTCCCGATACAGTTATAATTGATCCTTACGATACATAATAATTTATAAAACATAAGGAAAATACGTAATTTTTAATAAATTACATCTGCAAAAGGTGTAATTAACTCCGTATAAACATTGTTTAATGATGGTTATCAACACTTTGCTTAATAATTTAATATCCACCATATTAGCATATTAATTTACTTTTGGTGTAATTTATCTATAAGTGTAATTTAATTCTCTTCTCATTTTAAATTACTTGTATTTGATAAAATTAGTTAATCGTGTGAGTATCTTTAAATATAAATAAAAGACTAAGGTGTAGTTTGTTTTTTAAGAGGTTCTAGGTCTGACTCTTAATATCACGTATGAACGTTAAGAGGTGGTTCTGATGTCTAAATGTTCATTCATATTTTGTTGTTTATTTTTTAGAATATCTAAATATTTGTAATTATCTATTCTATGATATTTTATATTCAACGATTACATTTTAAACATAAATCAAAAAAATTTAATTATAAAATAAAATATTTTTATGAGAAATATCAAACCATAACTATACAGTAAATTAAAACCAAAATATTTAAAAAAGAGATGTGTGGCGGCTTACGTTGGCTGGTGGCTGGTGGTGAATGAGAGGAGGAGAAAGCCATGTATGTAGAGGAGTGGAGGAGCGGATATTGGCATGGACCGGTGAAGGAATTAGTCCAGTTGTTATAACTTATAAGAGAATGGATTATGAATTCTGTTAAGAGGTATTTTTACCTCTAATTCATTAAAGAGTTTTAAAATATTTTTCGATCTTAATGAAAAGAAAAATAAACAGTCTTTACATATTAAAATCTCTTATTGAATCAGATTAAGATATATTAAGACATTTTTCAGAAAAACAAACGACCCCTAAAATAAATTATTTTTATTAGGCATTCATATTCATTGGTTTTAGTAAACTAAATCTCAACCTTCTATTTACATTAAAAATTCAATTTGATTTCGACAATTCAAAGTTCTCATAATACAATTCTAATACAAATAGACTACTCTATTTATTTGTTTAAAAAGAAAATCATATGAACTTAATTGACAAATTGATGTTAAATGTTTATTTTGGATAACAATTTATTTAATTTATTATTTATCAATCTCTATAAGGGACTTCTATTAAATATATGACTATGATCACGTAATTATTGCGGTATTTATGAAAAAAATTTAAAATTTGAATTTGTATTTAGTTGACTGTTTGCTTTAAAATTTTATCAAGGCTAAAACAGAAGCAATTATTAAAGTCTATTTTATACAAAACTAATTCTTGTAAAAATTGTAATATTATTTTATCGAATCTCATAAATATTAATATTAAATATCTTTTAATTCACCCAAGTACAAATATCATGGATTTTTAGTTTATAGTTTATCTTTAATTTAAGGTTTATATTCCAATAATTTCGAACATTAATTTCGAGCGTTAAAGTTGCGTAATGACATGAAAGTAGTCCTAATATTCTAATATGGTACTTAAAGTATTTTTTTTTACACCTATGACCATTTAACTTGTTAAAATCGGGTTAATATATCCCTTACATCAAATGTTACCTGGTAAACAGGTAAAAACCCTAATTTAATGCTTTTCCTGTCATATTTTATCAGTGATGCATAAAAAACTAAGGGAATTGCTCATTTGGAGCTCTTGAAGGTGGCGAGAATGTCTTTATCATCGTCCTACAACTCTAACCCAAATTCAAAGCATCCAAATGAATGCTATTATGAGAAGCCAGTAAAATGTCTAACATCATGGACAAGAAACAATCCTGGTAGAAGATTCCTAACATACTCAAATTCTTTGCTATGATTTTGTATAAAATTAGTCACTGAAATTTGTGAAAATTGTCCTAATTAGTCAATGAGAATTACAACCAAGATTACACAGACTACAAACAACTTTTGGATGACAAGAAAACTGAACTTGACATGTACAAGGACAAGATGAAGTTATTAAAGTCAAAAATAGAGGAAAAATGAAGTTTTGAAAGATGTTCAGATGTGTAAAAAAAAACTTCAAGTACCATATTGGAACATTAGGACAAGATTTCTACATGCCCTAAAACTTGAAATGAGTTTAAAAATCATGAATTTAACGGCTAAGCCGGTTGCAGATTAAAAAAGAGGTATATTAACACGTTTTTGACAAGTTAAATGGTCATATGTATAAAAAAAATACTTTAAGTACCATATCGGAACATTATGACAACTTTCATGTTATTACACAACTTTAACCCTAATTTCTATATATTATAATCTATATTTTTATCACCTCCATTCATTTAGGCATACCATAAGTCAATCTTCAACTACAAATACAGTTGAACTCGGACGACTTTTTTTTCTTCAATTGAGTCTCACTATTACAATAAAGTCATACACAATATTTGATTTCGATAATAATAAAAGTACTATTTTTTCATTCATTATTATTTTGTATCAAATATTTATCGTTATCTATGTAATAACGAGCCGCTTAGCTAGTTTTAAATTAAATTTTATGTACCACTTAAGAACAATATAAATATAAATATATACAAAACAGAAAATAAAACCTATTTAAAACTCACACATTAATTTTTATAATTTTACCTTTTAGAATACGAACAAAAAAACAAGAAAATTATAAATATCTATTGAGATTATGCTTATTACATAACAAGTTAGCATCAATGTTGCGGTATAATATGACTCCATACAATACTTGAAGGGTATACCTTCATGGTATATAATGAGCTCGGTTGTATGAGATTTTAATTGAAACTAGACTATAATTGTTATAGTGAAGATCACTCGAGAAGATCTAGAAGATGAGTTTTAGAGTTTGCACGTTGAAGCATAACTTGTGAAGTTGTGTCGAACAAGTGCACCATTTGTCTTTTAGTGGTACGAGCGTCCAAGTAAGAGCTTCAATTCTTCAATTACGGTTTTAGCTCTTGCGGGAGGTGCCACCATTTGATCACCACGAAACCTTGGTGAACTCACCGAAATTCCTTCTTGGTCAAAGCTGGATTTAATGGGGTATTAAATCCGGCAACAACGACCGATTAGACCTAATCATCACCACCAACAAGAAATTCCTATCAAGTTACCAAGGTTTGGTAATGATCCAATGATGGGAAATTTGGATAGAACCAAAACCGTAATTGAAAATTTGAAATTTCTGCTTACTTTAACAAGTCATCTACAAAGTAGGTTATTTATTTGGACAATAAAAAAGTAAATTACCTATTTTTGATAAAGCAGATGCTACATATTAGGACTTGCATAATCTTTCCTTATCCTCACATGGACACATCGCTTTTGTTAATTGGGTATCGAAATCGCACGTGAGTAGCGAATCTTGGTAGCTAAATTGTGTTTAAACGGTAAACTTTCGTGAACAGACTTTCAACTTTGAATCTAATAAAGGAAAGCAAAAGAAAACGAATTATCACGTGAACTTTGAATTAAAAACCTACCGGAATTGCCATTGTGATTCGAGGCATGGCCCTTGCTTTTTGACTTTGTTTGACCAAATTCTGGGTTTAATCTTTACACATTGGCATTAACATTGAATTAGCAAAAGTTGACTTTGAATGTTAAGATTCCATGCTTTTCTTCCAAATCATCCTTTGCTTAGTTGTAGGAAGCCACTTTAAAACTGATTTTATGTATATCCTATCACAAGCATATTTGTGGTAAGTGGTATGAAAAATCTTAAAAAAGAATCCGATTCAATTCTCGTTAAATAAACATTTTGAATAGTCAGAGGAGTATAAAGAATGCCCACACAGATGGTTAGGCAACATGTATCAAAATACAAGTTTGACTCTTCTAGAAAACCTGCTACAAAACGGGAAATCAGTTTATGAAAAAAGAAAATAACTCAATTTAGAAGAGATTCATTAGTTTGTTAACATGTTAAGCGCTTAAGCATATACACAAAATGCAGGTACAATAACACCTTCCTAACTTGCTTATTACTTGTCCTAGTGAATATTTAAACATCATCATTATTGAGCACTTCATTTCAATTTTATAACATACATGAAATAAGATTATCAATAAAACTTGGAAAATGAAGCATCCTTTGTCATCAATATATTATTATTTTTTAAACATCAAGCATAGAAATTTCAATTTCATGATATCCGGAACAAAAGTTCATTTACACTCTACACTAGTGCGTACACCGGTTTTTTGGCTGAATTTCTGAGTAGGGTATTGAGAACGCATAACCATATAAAGCAACTTTAGCTTATGCATAAATCTTATAACATAAGCAGTCCTGTTAGCGACACTCCAACGCCTCGAGACAATTGCCAAAAATGTCACAAAAATATCATTAGGAGAGTTGAAAACTTTTAATCAATCTACATAGATTCAAAAATGATATCCATACAACTTCATCAAGCCATAACAACAGCGCGGCACAATGCAGATAGGCATCACAAGTTGGTATACGGGGAATCAATGGGAAGAAAAGGGGTCAGATTCTGTTGTGAACCGACCCATAAATGACAATGTCGCAAGTTATTTTCAGATTGAGGTAGAATTGGAGAAAAGATTTATCAAATTGTCCAATGTTTCAGGATAAAACTTTCTTGCAAACAGGAAACAGGGCCGCCTCATTCCATTCCACATGCAAGGCGTTGTCAACACAGTCTTCTGCAAAAGTCAATGAACATGAGAATCAGCCCTTTTAGTTATATCAAACATGTGTAGTGGTTTGACTGTTGAGGTCAAACACGCTACTATTTACTTTCCAGAAAGAATTGGTGGGAAAATAACATTATAAGAAGCATTACAACTTGAGATATCCTGAACTTTAAATGAGGAAATGTTGTATCAAATTTAATATGAAACAAAGTGCCTTTGACCCAAAGTAAAAGTATTACGAGGCAGAATCATACCTTTTCATCACTTGTGAAATGCAGGCTAGTATCATAGCTCTGCAATACAAAATAGAGTTAGCCTAGTGGCAAAATAGCTGATATTTGGTGCATCAAGAAGCAATGAGTATCTGGCTTGACCATTTGACTCCCTATGAATGCTATCACATACCAAGTTTATTTTTTAAAACTGGCTAATCATGATTCAATATTTAATGGACTATGAGCAACAAAGTCGTTGCAGGAAACATATTCCTAGCCTTTTGCAGAGTTTTTTCGTGACTCCAGTCAATGAGCTCGTGGTCACCAAAGAGTAATTTTACTAGTATATGAGAAAACAAAATGAAGTAGAGTAGGTGTACCGTAATGTTTTTTAGAAGCTTGGAAGTAATATCCTGAGATTTATAAGACCTAGGATGCCACTTTCTTTCTGACCAATCTACATATGTTACAGACCAATTTGCAATTCCACGAGGATCAACCATCTAAAAGTGGAGATAAAGAAGCCATTTAGATATAAAATCCAAGTGAGGAAAAAAAGACAGAAAGAACAAACTGTTTCAAGTACTAACATAGAAAAGTGTCTGGAAGTAATGTTCGTCGGCATAGCAGTTGCGACCCTCAAAACCAGGCTGTAGATTGAAAGCAAAAACTATCAGTTTATTATCAAGCGATAAATGTGTGTTGTATTTGATGGAGAACCCATGAATATATAAACATGTGCAATTGGCCAAGATAATTTAACATAAAAAACATGACTAACATTATATCATTTTTCCATGTGAATAAAAAAAATGCAACTTTTGACTTAAAGGTGTTTGGATTCATGTTTTGAAACATGGTATCTGAAATAGTAATAAACAGTTTTTAATGTTTGGACGCACAGAATTTAAATTTCAAGGATCAAATAATCAGTTCCATGCCAACTGCAATAGAACTCATTATTCAAGGGTAAAATAGAATTACTTGTTTCTTCATTTAACCTTGGGAGACTCTTATAGTTTCCAATTTCCAATTTCCAATTAATAATCAGTCCATACTTTTTCCACAAAAAAGTCCATTTTAGTCATTTAGCTATTCAAAATGATACGGTAAGTAGAATTCCTTAAAGAGCAAAAACACATACAAACACTATTTTTCTACATCCCATATATTATTACAGCTAATTATATAATTCTGATAGTTCAATATCACATGATCACTTTTAGAACATACATCCAAACAACCCTAATAATTGTTTTAATTATTTATTTTACTAATAAGGAAATACCTACATTGATCTAAAAAACGTGAAATTGAAATGTCTGTGGACCAAAATCATTGCCACAAATATCACGTATAACAGATAATAGGCAAATCGGTAAATTTGGATTACGGTCTCTTTAAAAAGAAAGTCTTGTTTTTTCAGGAGCATTCCAACATAGAAAGTACTAAATTTATGATACGGGCCCATATATCCACACCCACAAACAGTCCACGTCAACAGCCCAGCAAGAGGAACAAGACCAGAAAAAAAGGAGCAGGCCTATTCGAAACCATAGTCCAAACTGCCAGCCTCAGGAATCCATGAACTCAGCTTGGAGAGCAAGTTGGATTAACTAACCACTCCCCATGCATGTGTTATCCCTTGCAAAAGTGGGCATCTCTTAATCCATGATTTTATGCTACTTTTACCAAGTTCTAAGGAACACGGGACATGTCCAGTTCCCACTTCAAGCAGTCTGTGGAACAGATTAGTTAGGATTATGTTTATTTTATTGTCTTTCTTAAGGGAAAAATTATGCTATAAATATTGTGCTTGCTTCATTTCAAAGGAATATATAGAAAATTTGCCCCAAACCCAAGTGTTCGAGTGTGGAGATCAGTCGTTTCAAATAGATTGTATCAATTGGTGCTTTCATTGATTTTGTCCATCATGCCTCCCCATCAAGAAACCTCTACCCTTGAAGATACCATGGCTGAGCACGTCGCACAGCTGTTGACTACCACTTCCATCACCATCAATCATCTTGACGCCCCCGCCAACCAAATAGCCAAAAATCCGATTCCATCACCGCTCAACTCGCAAAACAAACAGAACCTACCTTTAATCTTGTTAACATTATTCCCAAACCCGACCATTACCTCTTGCACAAATAGGCGGTTGCCTCTTTTCATCTCCTTCCTGGTGGTGACTCACGTACTTCAACCGCTACCGATCACCCCAACTTACACCATCCAATCCCGGCCGTCGCCGATCTCCGCTACGAAACCATTTTCCAACCCCCAAATCGCCCTCATGATCATCAAATACCCCCCCTTCCCACCCCCTGGCTCTTACTCCTCCCCGGTCCTCCTTGTACGCAAAAAGGATGGCTCCAGGTGTAGTCGACTACCGTTCCCTAAATGCGTCACAATTTGTGACCATTTTCCTATCCCTACAGTTGACAGATTGCTTGATGAGTTACACGGGTCCAAATATTTTTCCAAAATTGACTTAAGGTCAGGGGCAACCCTACCAAGGGCCCGGTAGTGGCACTGTCAATTTTGCAGGCATAGTGGAAATTTTGTCAAATTTTTGGGTGCCACCGGATTTTTTGATGCCCCCAAACCCTAATGAAAAATGAACTTTTTTAAAAAACTGATAAATTATTTTCAATATTCGATTTATACCTTAAAAATAACAATTTAATTAAGAGGGCTTTGTATAAATTGTGTTTTGTTTTAGATATTGACCTTAAAGTACCGGAACATCTGAAACCTCGTTAACCCGACCCGATTAACCGGAAATCCGAAAAAAACCCTGAACAACACCCATAATCTTAATTTAATTTTAATTTTGCCATTATATGGTGCCACCGGTCACCAAAAATCCTAGGTTCGCCCCTTGCAAAATCCGTGCCCACCCATCTAACTCCGAATCATAGGCAGGCATTACAAGTTGATCATTATGCCTTTAGAATTTATCCAACACTCAATCAACTTTCCAATCCACTACAAACAATTTATTTCGACCCGTCCTTCGCTAATTTGTCCTTGCATTTTTCAATGATAATTTAGTTTAAAGTACCTCCATGGAAACTCACCTTCAACATCTACAATTTGTTTTGATACTCTGTCCTCTAATCACTACGTCACCAAGCTGTCCAAATGTGAGTTTGCAACCACCCAAATTCATTACTTCGGCCACCTCATCTCTACCCATGGGTTTTAGTCGATTCCAATAAAATAAACTCCATTCTTGACCGGCCTTTGCCCCTGCCCTTCATGGCTTCCTTGGCCTCACCGGCTACTACCGTCGATTCATCTAAACCATGCACGTATTGAAAAGCCTCTCACAAATCACAATCTTCTCCAAAGGTCCAAAATTCCAATAGACATTAGAAGCCACTAATGCCTTTGATACTTTCAAACAAGTCATGACTTTCTTACCCACCCTTGCCTTATCGATTTCAATCAACTCTTTGATGTCACTACTGACGCCTTCGACACCGACATTGGTGTGGTACTCTCATAAAATGATCATCCTATTGCCTTTTTCAACAAGAAAATGAGCCCCCAAATGCAAAATGCATCTGCATATACTCGTGGCTTCATGCCATAACGGGGGTTGCCTGCAAATGGCGACAATACCTTTTCAGTTGTCAGTTTCATATCTTTACAAACCAACATGACTTGCATCAGCTTCTAACCCAAGTTATCATAACACCGGAACAATAGAAGCTTGCTCCAAACTCCTTGGTTACGACTTCGAGATTCACTATAAACTAGGAAGAGAAAATAGAGTTGATGGAATTTTTCGTTGCCATACCAAGTCCTCCTTGCTTTCCTTCTCCATGATACGCTACCTTGGCTTGATCAAATTTGTGAATTTTACACCTCAAACACCAAGGGTACTACATGGCTAAATTGGCTAAATCACATTAAGACCACTCATGTTCCCTTAGATTATAAGGGCAGTGACAACCTTGTTTATTTTTGTGATCGTTTATTTGTCCCACGTATCGAGTCACTTCAAACCAATATCCTTCAAGATTTCCATTACATTATGGCCTTACACAAACACTTAAATGTGTGACCGTCTCCTTTTATCGGCTAGCTATGCGCCAAACCATCACTAAATACATTTTACAATCACAAATGTCCAACTTGTCAATAAGTTAAATCACAGTTGTCAATAGCGGCAGATCGAGCTGCTATAGCGAATAGCGTCGCGTCACGTCCAGTGGCCGCTATTCAGCATATAGCGGTTGCGATGTTTTTTTTTGGGGTCACCTTTAAGCGGTAGTACACATACATACATACATATATATATAGTGAAAAGCTCATTTGAGAACCGTTTTTATTGCGAGAACCGCGAGAGCCAATCTTAGCTGTCCGATTTCCCCTCCTTCAATTGGATTGCCCACCATGAATTCCTTACATGCACCTTGCCATACTCAATCCCCCCACGCTCTTCATCCATGAATTCCATTATCCAAAATGAACGGCTAAGATTGGTTCTAGCAATAAAATTGGTTCTCAAATGAACCCTTCCTTATATATAAGGAATTTATGGGTAGACAATCCAATTGAAGGAATTCATGGATGGGCAATCCAATTGAAGGAGAGAGAATTGTACGGCTAAGATTGGTTCTCGCGGCTCTTGCAATAAAAATGGTTCTTAAATGAACTTTTCAATATATATAGGGGAGGGTTCATGCGAGAAGTATTTTTTTTGCGAGAAGTGCGAGAAACAATTTCAGCCATTGATTGATTTTTGATCTTGTGGTTCCCATTAATCCTAATTAATATTTTTATTTAATTCAAAAGGGTAAATTAGTCAACAAAAATATTTTCTCTCTCCTCTCTCTAACTAAGTGTTTTTCCAGATTTTTAGAAATTTTTTATATTTAATTATTAATACCATGTTCACTACTGAACCCAGCCTACAATTTACAAACTCTTCATTATGTTTATTGTATTCATTAGTGAATACAACCACGCCACCCGTTATCAAAACAAATTAAAAACTTTTTAAACCGTATAATTCAAAGTTCGAGCATTTTACATACAAAATATTATATTTTTTCCAAAAACAACAAATGTTCATTCGTGAACCCATAGTACACTAATAATGTAAAAAGAAAATTGATAACAGATAACAAATATTCATTCGTAAACACATAATACACCGAAC
>JAUEJL010079857.1:0-15406 GCA_032274825.1 Drosophyllum lusitanicum
AGAAAATTCTTCAACCAAATAAGCTCTTTACTTGCTTCTGCAATCGCCATGTACTCTGCTTCTGTGGTTGAGAGAACAACACTTTTCTGTAACCTAGACATCCAACTAACTACTGTTCCACCAACTGTGCACACAAAACCCGTAGTGCTCTTGTCTGAATTTGAACAACCTCCTAGATCTGCATCAGCGAAACCTTCTAAAATAACATCATTCTTTCTGAAACACAGTGAAGTTTTAGAAGTACCCTTCAAGTAGCGTAACAACCACTTAACCGCCTCCCAATGCTCTTTACTAGGATTAGACATAAACCTATTAACAACTCTCACTGCATAAGCAATATTTGTCCTGGTGCAAACCATTGCATACATTAAACTGCCAACTGCTGACGCATAAGGAACTTTAGCCATTTCATCTTTGTCTTCATTTGTCTGAGGTGATTGTTTCTTAGATAATTTTAAATAAGTAGCCATAGGCGTGCTTCTGACCATTATATCCATAGTTAAAAGACAAAGTAACGTCACTTAAAGGACTAAACAAGTAACAACAATGCAATCATGGGATCAATGGTGTAATTTTTTTTTATCTTAAAGGACTAAATCAACAATTTTGACGAAACCAAATGGACCATTTCAGTAATTCACTTTATATTTAAAAAAAAGTAATATTAAAATAACTAAACTATGTCCCGTTTAATATTTAATTTCCTACCTTGTATATATATATTAAAATATAATTTTTTTAAAATTAAACAATCTAAAATATTGTAAGCATGGATGAGCAAAATAATGGAGTAACCGAATGTAACTAAAATTAACCGAAAAAATCAAAATCTATATATATATATATAAAGAAAATCAAATATAGGAAAACTTCCTTAAATAAATTCTCAATTAACCAGTAGGATCCCCTCATTTCCTCAATTTTGACAAAAATCTCCAATTTTGACTACTAATATTAGTAATACCCGCCTTTGTATAAAAGTTGGGTATTTTGACCCGTTTTTTAGGACACGCGGGTTGTAAGAACCCGAATTCAAACATGTCTGGTTTATGATTCTTCAGATTCGGTTTTTGCTTTTCTTCATCGACAAGCTTCACAAAACAAACCCTAAAATTCCCATCGGCAATTTTTGAGCCGTCTGCACTTTGCTCAAGTATTTCGATAGGTAACATTCTTGATTCATTGTCATTCATCATCTTCTTCATTTGGTTATTATATTCTTGATTCAGTTCGTATTCTATTCGTTTTTACAGCGCCGTCGATAGCATCAAGGTTAAGGCTTTGGGTAGGTAATTTTCTTGGTTAATATTTCTTTGATTTCATATTCTTCTTCTTGATTCAGTTGTTATTGTTGTAATATGACTTTCTTATATAAAGTACATGTAGAAAACCCCAAAGCTCAAATCACTGTCATAGGGCTATTACATCATCTGACTTCGATTTTGGGTAACTTTCTTTCATCTTTTTAGTTTATTGCATTATTTCCTTGTTGAATCGGTTCCTATTTCTCTTTTTTGTTTGTCAATTTTGTCATCATACTGTTGTTAGCCGGAAGTAATCAATATTTCATCATTTGAAGATCATCACATATTCTATTTATCTTATATAGAGTACTGATATGTTTGTCAGTTTTATCAATGTTTGACATATATAGTATACTCCACTACTCACCGATTTCCTATAGTAACGTTATTCCATCTTCTCCACTGCAAAGATTCAAATTTTTTGGTCATCAATATTAAGTTTCGGTTGTTTAAATTTAGTTATCAGATGTTATTATGTAAACTTAAATTTTAGTCATTAATTAAGTTTTTGAGTCTTTTCTTCTATTGGATATGCAAGGGAAATTATTTAAAATTATGAATATTAACCATGTTTTTAACTGGTGTTAGTTTTTTTTTCTTGCATTTTGTTGTTCATCTTATGTTTATAACATGAATATTGATTCATGTAATATCGACTTTTATGGGAAACAGAGGCATACTTTATTTTATCCATTGATGGCACATATGTCTACTGCATTGTTTTCAAAAGTTCTATGGGTGTTCTTAAGCTTCAATATGTTTTTTCACTCATAGTTTTATTTTACTGATTCAATGTTCTTTATTTGTTATTTTCTCCCATTTCAATTAGGAAACCGGTATTGATTTACCTTTTTAACAAAGACCAAGTGTTTGATAAGATCTCTCAATGATATGCATTAATCTTGTTTGTTTGCTGATTTATATATTGGTTTCTTGGATTAGTGTATGTTTATAAATTTTGACAATTGTAAGTCAAAGGCTCTTTTAGCTTTGTCTATGATTGATCTTTACAAAACTCATTCAAATTTAAAAACAAGTATTTCCAATTACACTAATACGAAACTGTGTTGTTTAAATTTTATTTGGGCTCTCTTATTCTATTAAAAATAAATTTTAATTAAGTTATTATAAAATTGAGTCTTTACTGTATAATAATTTAGCTATGTTTCAAGAAATTAGTTTCCATTGATATATTTAAGAATCTCGGTACAACCTTAAAAACACTTCTTAATTCATAGTTTCTGGTACAATCTTGAAAACACCTCTTAATTCATAGTTTCCATGGATATATTTAGCTATGTTGCATTCTCAAACTCAAATATTTCTTTATTGACACTTTATGTTTCTATCACAATTCATAGTTGCTTACCTCATTCCCATGTTATATCATTTATTTTGTTGCATTGTTATAGTATGAAAAGAGAGATGTTCAAACAGGTCGGTGTTCACAATTAGATTGTAAGTTTTATTATCCATTTTTCATGTATATATATATAATTATACGGGTTTTGGAGACATCATGCCTTGAAATTGCATAAACATGTTACTTTCTTGAATTTTAGTTAGGTGAAGTGTGAAGGGGGGATCTAGACGGTTTCTTAATTTTGATTATTCACATGTTTAACTATGATACTTTCTCAATTATTAACATGATACTTATATGATTTGCGATGACAATCCAACCGACAAAACAACCAATGTAGTATATAAAGAAGTTCTACAACGAATCTGATGTAATTTTTTTCTTATTTGTTTTTAAAAAAGTTATATCTGTGTGATATTTTGTTTATTGTATAAAACTGAATAATTTTTCCTTTATGTATCACATTTAAGACATTCATTAAGTACTTGACTATTCTTTTATTTAGAAAATTAGTGTTTAAAATTTAATTTTATAATATCCGTACGTGTACGGGCCCCTAAATCTAGTTAATTTTACTTTGGTTTCGAATTTAACCCCAATAGTAATCGCTTTAAATCCTGTAATACAACAAACCTATACTTTTTTATATTAATATTTAATATATTATGCAGGCACTTTGTTATATGTATGTTTTTTACATATTTAATATACTTGTAAATTTGCATTACTTAATATTATGTAATTATACATTGTAGAATTGCAGAATATTAATGGGTTATCAGATCATGTGATTAACGGATTAAAGTGCGATGCAAGGAGGTGAGGAAAGTCTAGGAAACTATCTTTTGCATAAACCTAAGATTAAGAACGATAATAACTAATAAAAAGTGCGTGAAAATAATCAATAACACACAAGAATTTTACGTGGTTCATATAATTAGAGTAATCATACTATGTCCACGATGAACAAGAAAGATACTTTTATTATCGTAGAGCACACACAACCATATGTGAATTTGGTTACATACGTACATGGACATTAATTTATCGAGAAAAACTGTTGCCTAATATTAAATCGTGGGCCTGTGGGCCCAAGACCTCACAACATCCTTTACGTTCTTTGAAAGCAGAGACCTATAAGCAGTGTTGACCATCTTCAACACCAAGCGGAAGCGATACTAACCGCCTTTAACGATTTTAACACAACTATTCAACAGGAACCCATTAATAATTTTCATAACCCCATTAATAAGTTTCCATGGAAGTTTATAAAGAACCTAAACAATGGTTCACATGTACATGTTGAAGCCTAAAAAAGTAGTTTAAAAAGAAAGTAATTATTATATATATTTAGTAATAAAAAGAAGAAAAAGAAAAAAATATTCCAACATCCCAAATAATTCATTTGAATTTTAATTTAAACATAAAAACAAAGACACCCACCAAAGTATTTAAACATTTATTAATTTAATAAATATTCATTAGTCAATATAAACCAGCATTTTTTTTAAGACAAACACTAAGTTACAAAATCATCAAACTTATTAAATAAACTAAAATCTAATTTACATATAGAATAGAAGCCAAACTTATTATACAATTTTTTTTCTGTTTCACCATATAATCAAAACTTGACACGACTTAAATAACATGAACTAGAATAATCCGAATGGTCAATCAATTCGGTTATCGAGCATACTCTTAATACCTTTTAACCGATTAACCCAACTCTAATACATCGAAACCCAACCGAAAAAACAATTGTACCTACGACAACAAACAACGGATTGAAGCCATTGAACTAGAAAGAAGTACGAAACACGAGTGTAAAATCGTAAATGGGTAGGGGTGAGCATAGAAACCGGAAAACCGAACCCGAACCCGAACCCGAACCATTAAAACGACAAAACCAATAAATCCGAAACCGTATTAAAACTAAAAGTTTGGTTTTAAAATTCTAAAAAATCGATAATCTTTGTTCTGTTTTAATAAAAAACGTCCCACTAAGATGCGAGAGTCTTTAGAAACATTCTATATTTTTTATAATGGTATAATTAATAACCATTTTTTATTAATTATTTAAATAAAAGTCAACTAGATGACTAGATCAATTAGTCTATTAGTCAAGCTAATTATCCAAATGTTTTCAATATAGTAACGTTAACCGTTGGACCATGTCCATTTACTTTTCCATTTTTCATGATTGTTCCAATTTGCATCGACTAAAAATTTTAGTTTTTTTCTAAAATATATTTTAAATGATTAAATAATAAATTAAAGAGCAAAATATGCGAAAATACAAAAAACTTTATCAATATTATCATTGTATGCAATTAACTTTATTTTGTACCTAAAAATACATACAACTTACAAATTTAGTTCATTGTATACAATTGGAAACCGGATTACCAAGTTACCGGTTACCAAATGTATATAATGAACCAAATTTGAAAGTTGTTTATATTTTTAGGTACCAAAGTTCTTTTATTTTTGGTCAAGTTACCGGTAAGCTACCTGTTGTCAAAGATAACTTGCATACAATGAACCAAATTTGTAAGTTGTGTGTATGTTTAGGTACAAAATAAAGTTGGTTGCATATAATGACAATATTGACATAGTTTGTTGTATTTTCTTGCAATTTGCCCTAAATTAAAATCCAAAAATAACAATTTAAAGAGCTAAAACAACTCTAAACAAACAATAGATTTGAAGATGGGTTCGGTTTATAAAACAAAACGAAACTATTAAGAACAGATCCATCAAAACTAAAAATATTAAAAATCAAACTATTAAGGATATGTTTGGTTGTAGGTTTTATGAGATAAAGAATGAGAATGATAATGATTAATATTGCTTAGTTAAGTAGAATATAATCCATCATTACCCATTAATAGGTAATGAACCACTCCCAGATAAATTGTGCGTAATTGACTCAACTATGTATATGTATCCACCGATCACCACCACCATCACCGACAACCACCAATATCGCTACCACCCCTCTGGCGCCACCACCAACCACCGCCCTCTCACCACCCCCACCATCGGCGTAACCACCACACCATCATATATCGTCGCACAATCACTACCCCTACCGCCACCTCCACCTCCATCACCACCACCTCTCGTCATAATCTTCACCATCATCAACCATCGTTGGCTTGCCATTGATCGCCGCCTCCACCAACAACACCATCTTCACCACCGCCACCACCATCGTCATAGATTCAAGTGTGTATTAGTTCACCAACTACCACCACTGCTACTACTACATTCTACAACCATCATAGACCGTTGCCGCCACCATCACCACCACCAACAACCACTACATTGCCGATCATTGCCTCTACCACCATCTTCACCTCCTGTCGTCACTTCTACCAACTACCACAACCACCGCCGTCATCGACCTCCACCCACCGCCACTAATTGCCAATCGTTGCCTTAACCAACATTGCATTCTCCGTCACCGACCATCACCCCTAACAGTTGCCTCCACCATCACCAACCACCGCCACAACATACAATTGCCACCACTTACCACCACCACCATCACTACCAACTACTACCACCACCACCAACCTACATACTATATTATATATATATATATATATATATATATATAATCATTACCTATATTAACCAAGCAATATCAATGGTAATGTAATACTAAGAAATGCTCATTGCGTTGTTTTATATTCCCTTACCCTTTTCTATTTTCATTTTCTTCTAAACAACCAAGCACTCTCTAAATTTAATGGTAAAAAGATCGATAATATTAACATCACTTAACATAGGTGATGTTATATTCACAAACCAGTTTATTGAGTAAATATGTAAATATCTAAACTAACTTTATTAAACTGGTTTGTAAATTATTATTTAAAATTTCTGTTAACAATTCGATTTTAAAACCGCCCTCAAACTGATGCTGACCACCGGTAAATGCAAATAAATATAAGAAGGAAAACAGGCCCAATCGATATTCTGCGAAATCTGTACTCCGCATAACAACCACAACCGGCGAGTGGCTCGCCGCCGGCTGAACCAAGCAATAGTTTCCTTCCTTCGGTATGCAAATGAACAGCTGATGTTTGCTAGTTTGTATTCATTTTTCGTTTTTTGACCTAATCGATCCTTGCGTATTTCTCTTAATTTATCGCCCATGTCGTGTTTAAAGCAATAATCTATCTATGAGGTTTAAGTTAGTAATTGTTTATTTATTTTATTTTTCATGTGGTTTTCTATATGGATGTAACTTCTATGACCTGCGAATAACATAGGTTTCAGGCGATTTTTTTTGGTTCATTTGTGAATTGGAGTTGAATTGCTGGTTTTGTAGGCTTCAATTCTGCTTCCTGTTTCATTCTGTAAATGTTCTTCTCCTTACATGTGAATAAGATAGGTTTTAAACGATTTTTTTTCTCTTCATCTAGAATGCCAAAAGATTTACAGGCATGACTTAATAATGTTATAATGAGATTGTGCTTTAAACAAGGGATAATATTTTCCAGCCTGTGAGTTCATTAGAATTTTGAATAACTTCATGAGCAACTTTTCCTGCTGATGACCCTGTTAACTTGAATAAGCCAAAAGCTCAAATTGATAAGCTCATAAGCCGGTCAAATAAGCTAATTCAAACACCCTTAACTCATGTTTTGTATGCATACCAATTTAGTGCCTATGTTCAGTGTTTACTAGTTGATTGGATTGCAAATTTGCAATATGAAACCTACTGAAAGACAGTCACAAATGGCTCTATAATCTTGAAGATGGTATACAATGTTAAAACACATGCTCGATTTTTCTTTAAGGAGTTGCTCATCTAATGTTGCACCTTTTGAGCTCTAATGCACTTCCCCACAGCGTCTAGGAGTCAAAAGTTATCTTTTTAGATGTAACAATTAAAGAATACAAGAAGTTAAAATGTTTGTTTACAATGAGGTTGAGAGTTCAAGTCTCGTCATGGACGTCGGTGTAGATTAGGTGGGTGGATGTGTTTCGAGTAAAAAAAAACGATGATCTCTACGTGTGTAGTCTTTCTGCTTGCTTACATGTTTGTGCATCAGTGTTTAGTGATTCCTCATGCATTACACCATTAATGTACTTGGTTCGTGCTTATAATGCTAAATGCACAAATCATTAAATAGCAAAAAGATATGATAAAGAACAATTTGAGGAACATCTTTTTGTCCTGTTTCTGTGTCAGGCTGTCAGCAATCAGGTTACTCAGCAATTTGCAACTCCTAGGTTTCAGTTGAACAAGGAGACATGAGGTAAAATTTCTCAGCTACTGTCTTTATGTTAACATCCTTATATGTTGGCTTTAGTCTTGTCTGTTGGACTATATATTTTGATGACCTACTAATTCCACCTCATCTGAAGATGATAGATACAGCATGTGTTCCATTTGTTCAATAATCATATTTAATAATGCATTCATAGTTGCTAATAATCAAGACGGGACTTATCTTCGTATCTTCTTTTATTAGAAATGTGATGCATTAATGAGAACTGAACCCTTGATACACGATCTCTTTTCAGTTAAGTTTTAGCCTACTAGTTAGGCATAAAAGGCTTGTTGTAGTTGTGTTATTATGATGTGCAAGGAGTTGCATTTAGATACATTTGGTCAAGAAATGGAGATGTTTTTTTATATGCTTGATAGTTGTCCCCTCTGTATACATGTGAATTTCATTTTTTAGTTCTTTTTTGATCTTTTTTATATGCTGTGGATCTTTCCTTTTATGATTATTTGTTTGAAGCAGTAGGAAAGGTGTGAAATGGGATGAGGCAAATTTGGGGGAAATTGAAGCAAATAAACCTGTAAGGCAGAAAATTACTGAACCAAAGACTCCATACCATCCAATGGTTGATGTTGATGGTAAATTAATGTATTCCCTTTACAATTCTAATTTTTGTGTTTACATGTTTTTTTTGGTGTTCTTTTTGTTCAGATGTTAGTTATCCCTTTTTTTGAAATCTTACTGAAAGATTGTTCTTCTTAATGTTCTGTTGATACTGAAGTAGATAGCCTATTGGTTTAAGCCCTGTATTAGAGTGGCCAAACGCAAAATGGGGGAGTTGGGTAACTGGTCAAAACAGGGTATTTAGTAAAGGGGTCGGCTGAGTTAACCTGCTGGTTTTTTCAGAGTTTGATAATGATAACTACATCAAATGCAATTATAAATGCTATTATATGTTACTAAAAATGATAATTGTGTAACATTAAAACTAATCTTGAATATAGAAACTGTAACATCAAAACTAACCTTTGCTAAACTCCTTTTAGCTCGGATTATTAAGAAGACCACCCAACTCTGAACATTCAAGTGCCTCTTCATTGGCTGCATCGACAATTATAACAAAAACCTGCATAGGCTACTGCTGTGTTTGCATAAAACACTAATTCCACAAGAGAACAAAATCTGAACAATCTCATATATCTTAATTTTAACAACTGTAAGGCAATCAGAAGCAGCCAACACAGCGGTTTCTTCAATGATTTTGAATATTTTAACACTAGGAACCACAAAAAATTTAAACTCTTAAGATGATCTTTGAAAATTTTGGCCATAGTCCCGTAACTAATTAGGAATTAAAAATTATTATTGATCACATAGTCATTCAGTTAATCACAAATTGAAATACTAGTCACTAACCCCTTTAATAGAATAAAACACCATATCAGATCGATTTATAACCAATCTTGATCACACCCATAAATTAAAATTCCAATTTTTCAGCAAATTTTTGAGAATTTTAAGCATTGGGTTGTTATAATTACATGAATATCTTTTCATAAAATTAATCCCTAAAATGCATGAGATATCTGAAAGCAAAATAAAAGAAACCCTAACAACAAATTGAAGACATTTAAAAAGAATCTGTTATCAGATTACAGATGGGAGGATAATCAGTTAATAGCAGCAGAGTTATATTTGTTTTATAATACCTGATTATCAAATGAGAGGATTCGAGCAGGAATTGGTTTAATAGCACAGAGATCTGAGCGAAGAAGATTTTGAGACATTGCGTGATGAGAGAATTCGGTTAGGGGAAGATGTTAAATGAAGATGACGAAAAGAAGCTTCTATTTTGGAGAATTGAGTAAAAAGGTTTTAAACTGACCTGTGTTACCCGTTCCTGATAATAGATGTTCTTTTTTTCCAGCCCATTTCTGCATGGCCCAAATAGACCCATAAAGTTAAGGGCCCAAATGGACGCTGTTTTCTGCAAATGAGTCTATATGCCAAACCTACTAAAAATGTCAGTAGCTTAGATTTGCAAAGTTTTTACCATTAAGCTAGAGCAGCTGTGCGACCGTCTTTCCTTTTCGGTCCTATGTTTATCATGCAGTGTTCATACTAAATAATGAAGTTAGTTTATACTTATATTCAAATTTTAACTGTACAACTAGGGCTAAACGAGTCGATACGAGCTTGAGCTTGGCTCAATAGCTCGATGAGCGTTTAGGATGCATGCTAGGGCTCGGCTTAAAAAGCTCGAATACTTATATAATCATTACTTTTTATTTTTGATAAAATTGAACAAACTCGATAGAAGCTCGACTCGTTTGTGGGCTAATAATGATTTGTGTCATGGATCGTGCTTATATGTATTTTGGACAGCCAGTTTCTTGTATGAAAGGAATCCTTGCTATCTGTATACATTCTTAATAAGAAAAAAAAAATTAACCAACAAATTCTTTTATATCTAAGCTGAATAATAAATTTTTATGAATACCGATGCAAATCGAAACTATGACAGATTGAAGTAAGAACAATAAACTGAAATTGAACAAAGAAATAAGCCCCAATCAACCACAATCGGAAGATTGGTCCAGGGAAGAACCCTCTCTTGACAGCCAAAGGCTTACAAGCTAAAATACAACCAAACGTAATAACTGCTTAACTCTACTACGACTCCCACACCCCTATTTATTAAAATCCCTTACTAACTATTATTAATCCTATTTTATTGTTTTAACCCTTCTACAAATACCACTTGTCTATTTCCTATCTTTACTCCCGCCTTCGAAAAAGTCTTGTCCTCAAGACTTGCTTCCAAGAAGATCCGATGATGTAGATGAACCCGACCCCGACTCTGGTGAACCCATCTCCTCAAACTGAAAATGATTACCCCCATTGGCTTCATATTCGTCCTCTCCCAACAACACCACCCCTAATTTCCCCTCCGGACATTTGTGAGCAGGTCCGAATTGTTGACCGCAGCGAAAACATAATCCCTTCTTACGGCGTTCCTCCATTCCGTCCGAGACAAGGACCGGACTCTTTGATCCTGATGTAAAACTTGAGAACTCTCCAATGAAGTTGACATAGATTGACAAAGACTAGGCCGAGGTGGTGAATCAGCCCCCTTAAGTCCCGTGTCCCCTAAAGACATTCCTCGAAGCATAGATTGACTCAACATGGGTCCCTTGTCCCATTTGGAGCTGTCCCCCAATCCACCCCCTTGATGATACCAAAATCGAGACTGAGAAACGTTACCAGAGGAAGGACAAAGCATCTCTTCAACATCTTTAGCCAAATACATAGCATCCAATCGCGATTGAGGACGATGGAGACAAACCCATCGTTTAACCTCATCTCGCAATCCCGCAACAAAATACCCCATAGCTTGTGATTCCGGCAACTTCGGAACCAACGATAACAAATATTCAAAATCATCAATGTAATCATGAATGGAATCCTTTTGCTTAATCGAAGCCAATTGTTCAAACGGATTCTGGATTTCAAGACCACTGAATCGTTGCAATTAATTCAACTTGAATTTGATCCCACGTGATAGAATCATGAACCTGTTTGACGATTGTGAACCGATGTTGAGCGACGCCCACCATACTCAATTGAGCCAACCGAATCCGAAGATCTACGGGAGTGTCAAAGAACAGATTGGCCTTCTGAATCCATCCCTGAGGATCAAAACCATAAAATTCCGGCAGCTTCACCTTCTTCACCGTCCAAGGAACAACCAACGCACTGCCTTGAGGAATCCCTCCACCATCACCAATTCCACCACCCATACCATATCCGCCACCCATACTAGAACCACCGCCACCACCAGAACCACTCCCTCCACCCTCAGAATCGAAGAAAAGTCCAGAATCTTGATCGCCATTCAAATCAGAATCAGATTGCTTTCCCTGTTGTTTCATCCAGCCCATCATCACTTTCCGAAAGTCAGCAGCCTCAATTCGATCCGCTTCCAAGACCGATTTAATTTCAGAGACATCAGGTTGGAGCCGTTGAATCTGCTCCTCGTGAAGATCCAAACGGGATTGAATAGAACGAGTTTCCATGGAAATCGGTAAGAACCAAACAATCAAATTAACGGACAGATCCAAAATCGATGGAAAACAAATTGCAATAATGTAGTGCAATTCGGATCGCAGATCCCACCAACAGAAATCACGAATAGTAGAACCCAAAATCAAAATCGGGAGGTCCAAATGGCAATTAAATCAACAGCGACTGAAGAACTGGCGATAATTCCCAAATCAACAGCACCAACAAAAGAACAAACGATTAGTGGAAGTAATCATGAAACAGCGATACTTACCAAATGTGACTGCAATTGGATCCAAAAAAATTGAAAGCAGATGTGGTAGAGTCCAGGAAACGGAACGTGAGAAGAGAAATCCCGAACTAGCAGAATCACCAAAAATGCGATCAAATTGCAATAGGCAGAATGTGAGAAGAGAAATTGAGATTTTAGGACAGATCGATGGGTCACTTTGATGTTGAACAGATTGGAAAATGCAACACGGCAGGCCAACGGGCAGTTCGGACCAATGATGCAAATCGAAACTATGACAGATTGAAGTAAGAACAATAAACTGAAATTGAACAAAGAAATAAGCCCCAATCAACCACAATCGGAAGATTGGTCCAGGGAAGAACCCTCTCTTGACAGCCAAAGGCTTACAAGCTAAAATACAACCAAACGTAATATCTGCTTACCTCTACTACGACTCCCACACCCCTATTTATTAAAATCCCTTACTAACTATTATTAATCCTATTTTACTGTTTTAACCCTTCTACAAATACCACTTGTCTATTTCCTATCAAATACTTTCGAACATTCCTGAAAGGATTAACACATATATACTGCTTTTGAAATCCAACAACTTTACCAAGATAATTTCAGTTTTGTTGACTGTTTGAACTATATAAGTAAACTATGTTTTTGGCAGGATCTTTGTCACCAATACGGGATTCCAGTTTCCATGAAGGGAATGATAATGAAAATTCGGTGAATGCTGAAGCAATTCGTTCTGCATTGAATGAAGTGGTGGCATCTTCTAGTAGTAGTAGTAGTAGTAATAACTTGCGACGTTCTGGCTGGACTTCTTCTGAAGATGAAGCAGATTTTATGGATCAAGATAATGATGAAGGTACATTTATTTTCTTCTAGCAGTGAATAATATGTGGTAGGAAATCTTTTTTAACGAATATAAAATGGTTAAAAGGGAAACTGATCAAAAGTCGCATGAAGTGATTTTTTTAACCCGCAGAACCATATAATTGTCTAGTTTATGTAATGAGCTTTGTTTTCACCCATGAATAGGTAATCTACTTTCAAAATCCAAGCTTTTGAATTAGTTATAAGATTACCTTGTGTTGATCTTTTCCAAGTACATTACCTTTTTATAGGCGAAAACAAAGTTTGTGATCTAAAATAGAAATCAGACTAAAATAAGTTTTTATTTTTGTGCAATTTACTTGTCATTTTAGTAAAACGAATTATGTTATTATCGATGGAATATAGTATTTATAATCATATCAGTCACTAAATATGTCAGAAGTCTTTCGGGAAGCAGTTTTTCTACCTTCGGGTAGAGGTATGACTCTCTACATCTTACATCTCCTATACCCCGCCTTTGCGGGGTTGGATGTTTTTGTTTGTGATATCAGCCACCAAGTATATATTAGAAAAGGATTTAGGACAAATTCATTTGAATTTAACCTCAATCTGACCCGTTTTGACCCACACCAAAAAGTTAGATGTTTGGCACCTCTAAATCTTTTTAATGTGCAAGCTTGTTCTGGATACAAATTTCGTGCCAAATAGATACCGGAAGGGGGAAGAGCGCATGCTTTAGAGAGCAGCGACGGGCCCACTACAATGAATTCCTTAAAGTAAAAGAAATGCAAAAGCATAAGCACTCTCCGGATGAAGATTCGTCTGATGAAGATGGAGAAAGCGGAGAGAAAACAAATGGAATGCGTGGTTCATCATCATCGTCGTCACTGGCAACTGGTTTGAAAGATATAGACATTACAGATGCTGCAGCAGATGTCCCACCACCGCAATAGGTCCTCTCTTTCTCACACCACCGCAATAGGTCCTCTCTTTCTCACCTATAAACGACTGTTTTCCATGCTGCACTAGTAAACTCATTTCGTGTACTGAATACATACATGCCCCTCATACTTTTATTCTCTCTCTCTCTCTCTCTAATTTTCTGGAATTTCTCATGTAAATAAGCATTTTTAATTTCCGCAACTCGACCATTTTGCATGAGGATGATATAATATTGTGCTCTCTAATTTGTGTTTTTAGAAGGCAGCTAGGAAAATAATTTGTATTCCTTTTAAGTTTAGAGATTAATTTCTCATACCAAATTTCTTCGTGCTTTCCATGGAGAAACTTAAATAAGTTTTGTGGGAAGAGTTGATCTCTACTCTTTTAAGAGGAAAATTTTATCTTTTAATGTACTTTTAAGTGCGAACATTTTTCTATAATAATAAATGAGAACATTGTTACGAAGTTCTAATTTTTCTCGCGCAGTCGTGCTCAAGAATGTAGTCATTTTATATATGTATTTATAACTGCGAACATTTTGACAAACTTTACACACTTGGGGAAAAGGCTAGCGCGCTGCTTGTTAGGACTAGGTTTTGACTCGCCCCTTTCTTCTTATTAGAAAGATAGGGTCTTTCTTCTTATTAGAAAGATAGGGTTAATATAACATTAATTGTACTCGTTGTTATGATTTATGAACTTTAGTTTATAAAAGGCCTATGATGCTTATGACAAGTAACAACTGGATTTGGTTTTGTCTATATATTGGTTTAAATTTTTAATAGATTGAGTAATTTTACATTTTTTTTCTGGACCAAATTACAGATCTAGTTCCTATGATTTATAAATTACATGTTTGGTTCCTATTGTCTAGGGCCGGCAATTTCTGACATGACACGAAACCCAACTCGAACCAAACACGATCTAGGTTAACATGAACACGACACGAAATTGAATTGGGTCAAGAATTGGTTGACCCAAAAATGACACGAAACTGGTCGACATGAACACGATACCCGTAGGTGACCTGTTTAACACGATTTTTTATCATTAAAGTAAAAAATATTTAACTTAAACTTATTAACAAATTATAAGTAATAACTAGAAACATTAATGGAAGCCCATGTTTTTAGACACGTTATTTGCTACAGACAATACACTTTAACGATATATATTATTTCAACACCTTTTTGAATCCTCTTTTTCCTTGAACATTTAAACCTATAATGTAACACCGCTTCCGAAAATAGTGAATTTACTGAAAATTCAAGTTTTTAACCCGCGTGGGTCCCTTTCAAAATCATAATTATCAGATTGAGCAGCAGAATTTTCTTTCAAAAGTTACATCAGATATTACAACATGACATTCTGAAACAACTGTTTGGTGTTACCTAACACAAGAACCGAC